>MVGT01004113.1:71251-87495 GCA_002174775.1 Macleaya cordata
TTTCTTGGACATGGTAGGCTAAACTCCAACGAAAGCTAGAGAAGAGTTTTAACATTTGATGATGTGATGCTATGATCAAGAATATGAATTCATTGACTACTTTATTTGCTTGATGATTTATTCCTATTATATTTAATGTTTTTATATTATTCTTTGACCTTATGTGATTTATGAATACATAAGATGCTTAAGAAATTTAAGTGACATTCTAATTTGTGTTTAATGTTCTTAAAAATCAAGTAAATAACATTTTAATAACAAAATATTTATCTAGTTTATTAGTTAATATTATCCGATCGAACATAATTATTATTCGAGTTCAACTATGTTCTACTTGATCAACCAGCACACTATGTTATTAAAGTCGGGGCCTAGGAGGATTTAATCGCTGCTTAGGCGCTAGGCGCCCTTTGGCCGCCACGCCATGGCCCCGACGCGTCCAAGGCCGCCAAGCCCAAAAAATCGGGGCCTAGGCGGGCGATTAAGGATAGGCGACTGGTCCCCTAGGTGCCGACTAGGCCCTTTTAAAACAAAAAGTTTTAACAACAAAATTTTAAGGGGTTTTTTTTTTAAAACATTTTATTGTTTAGGCCCTCTTTTGGGAATAACAAATTCTTTTAGGGATTTTAATGAAAAAAGCCATCCATTTATAATAAAAAGAAGAAAAGAAAGGAAAGGAAGTGGAAGTGTTTCGTCATCTTCTTACTGTTGTCTTCTTCTTCTTCTCCCTCTTTTTCTTCTTCTTTCTTTTTTTCTTTGCTTTTTTATTGCTCTATTTTTTTTGCCAGCCTGCTATATTACTCAGTTTTTTCCAGCATGTTGTATTGCTTTATTGATTTTATTTTATTTTAAACCTATATAATTAACTGTTAGTGATTTTATTTATATGCGTGACTGATTGACTGTGTGTTTTTATTTTAGCCATTTANGATGTGTCACACACGATAATGTTTTCTGAATCAGTTGGAGTGGTACATAGCCAATTGACCTGCCAAAAGTGGGTTTCGGTGAGATCCTAAGATCATGTGGGCTCATTGAGGTAAGAGACATCAAAGTTGAGACATAAAGAATGTAAGACTAGATTTCCACCAGTATAACAGAATCAATCATCACAAGAGCGGATTGTACCTAGAACATGACTGCCAATTCCACTTAGAATTATCTTATGTTTCTGACATTAATAAATTATGTGAAATGAAACCTGAAAGATAGTTCCAACTTTTATATGGTATAAGAGAAAAGAAGATGGACAGCTAACCTTCTACCTAACTTTTGAAATTTTTTCAGCGCGACTGTTTAAAACCAAGAGATGAAAGATTGATTCTCAAAATTATGAAGACCGCAGATTCCCAAAGCAATTGTGTTAGATTAAACTAGAAACATGAGAAGAGCTAGTTTTTTGCAGAAAAAGTTTCTAAATAACTAACTATACAGGTACTTGACAGTGTTGACACCTTGATCCTATCTATGGTTATTTATTCTTTTGTTTATCCTTTACATCTAATAGCCTTTTCCAAATATAGAACCCCAGATAGAGGATTCTAATACCCCTGCACATAAGGATCTCATAAACATTGATACGAAACTTTACCACGATTTGGAACAGTCCTAGAGATCTAGGTAATACGGCTCAATCAAGTTTGAAAAGAACGCTAACCAAGTCAAAACATGCATGCATGAAATTATGAATTTGACAGAAAACCACGAAAACTAATATCACACAACAAATGGGTCCTTTCTATCTTTTTTCTGAATTCTTTCTTTCTTTTTTGGTGGGTAAAAGCCACTGGTTTGTGGACTTCATGAAAGATGGCAGAGAATCTCACTTTTTTGCTCAAGTTAATGTTCTGACGCAGAAGATCACTGTTGCTGCTGCTGCTTTGCCCAGCTTCGAGATGTTTAGACCAATCCCAAACCTTCACAGATGAATCATTCCCACCTGAAATTATGAACTTCCCTCTCTCCCCAAACAATGAAAATGACCTGAAAAGGTTTGATTTAGCTTTTGAGACAAATAAGTCACATTTGGAGACAATATAATAATATGCTACTTACACACAAGAGACAGCGGCAGTATGCCCTCCCAAAGTATAGTCTAAATGAAACCTCTTTCCTCTGTTTTGATCAACGGTTGAAGCATTTGTAGTAGGCTTAATGCTTCCAGTTCTTGACTGTGATCCTTTGCAGGATCTTGTGGAACTTTTCGAGTTAGCAACAGCTAGCTCTGATTCAATATCAATCACATCAACAACACCATCACCCCTAGCCACAACACAGATTTTGCCTGATTTGTCCAACATATCCACCTCAGGAATTGCCAATGCATGAACAAAAGCAGGATTCAAACATTGTCCTGCATTACTATGACTGTCCACGTCAGGGCGGCCTGCAGTAGATGAAAGAAGGTAAAAATGCCTCAATGACTAAATCCAGGTATTTCAATCAATTTAACAGTTAATATATCCAAGCATAATAACTAAAAGAAACCATGGGTAAACTTTTGTTAGGTGACCTGATTATTCCATTTGCACTATAAATTTTTCGCATTTTTTGACTTGCCTGAATGCAAACTTTTTTAGAGAATAATCTCATCATGGAGATCATCCTTACTTGGGGGAAAAGAAAAGCTTATTTTGAAACTGCGAAGGCTTATAATTGGATTGTCCATGGAGAATTATCCTCACAAAAAATATCTTTGTCATCTTCTTTAAGGTCCCACAAGCACATAAAATAATCAAGTAAGAATATCCCACCTACTTTGAATGCGCGGAATAACTACCAAGTATGATATGCTACCATAGCCTGCATAAAGGACTGCTGGCCAAGGATTCTCTGAGCAAGAAGGACTTCAATATAACATTGCATATTACATAATGGATCTGGATGGTTAAAATGTAGGGCCACCGTGGTACCGAAGTATATAAGTGTTTGGACAAATCCTCCCAACTGATTCCATATATATACCACTGAGTTTTACGGAACTTTTTTTTTCCTTGTTTCTATTCCCGCCATCCACCAAATTACCCTGCATTATTCAGATTCCTTATGCTTACTTCAATGGAGCAGAACATCTCCTATAGAAGTACACTCCATCTGATCCAGATTCTTTATGCTTTCCTTCTCCTTCAGTTTCCTCTTCCTACAATTTTTGAGAATATACTATATACTAAATCATAAGAAGGAATCAACCTGATCATCTTAGTAGAACAAGCCACCTGCTCCTCTCATTCGAGTGATTCTCAATGTAAGCTTTAACTTTTAAGACTTTTAAGTTAATAGATAATAAACCAGAGAAAGCTACAACAGCTCTTCCATCTGCATGACTCAGGTCTAGATAAAGCTTTCACAGATGATAGCCTAGTATTCGTTCATGACAAGATAATGGGTCCAGTGGTCCAGTGGGCGACTCCAGTGTGGGCTCTTTGATTTTCTGTTGTCTCAATAAATTTTCAGAGGAAGCTAATGCTTCCTAATGGAAAATCTAGGAACTCCCAAATTGGACATTGCAGGACACATGTAAAGAAGTCCCCACGGATGCAGAAACAGAAACTTTGTCAGTCCAGAATATCTCCCATGCTATCATTTCCAACTAAGGTTCTCTAAGTAGCCTAACAGAAGAGTATTATATCAAATTTCCAATATTCAGACTAAGAGTTTGTGGACAACGGGCTACGATAACTTAAAGCACAAAACACAGCTGTGAGGCATGTAAATACCAAAATCCACAATTTTGCATGGCCGCCCTTTGGAGAAATCCCACATCACGAGCTTTGCATCAAGACCACCAGTGATAACTGCAGAAGTACATAAAATATTCAAATATATTAAATACCAAAAATGCCAACAAGCTCACTAGCATGAACAATCATACCGGATAATAATTCCAAAACATTGCAGAAAAAGAAAAATTATCAGACCATTTATAAATACATCAAATCAGTGAGTTGGACAAGTCACATATGAAACTAAAACCGCAAAATGTCATACGATCTCAGAGAGCCCTGAGGTGAATTTGTGCAGAAAAAGTGAAGGAACAATCCTGGGAAGGTGAAAGAGGTATCTACAGGAGGTGAGATGAAAGTCTCTCAGTCAAACACACCGGACTGATTCCATGTGAGGGTTGACTCACCTTCAATCTTTAGGTCGGCATGATCAATTCCAATTTCAATCGGCAGATTCAAATCAGAATCGAGTCTCGGTGACCCAAGAAATTTGGTTCCAAGGGTTACTGATTATGTGCCACTTTAATTTCAAGAAATTAAAATATGCAAGAATCTTGAAATAAGTGAATCAATGAATAGCACAAGATCATCATCTAATTCTGGAGCAGCTTGAATGGTGGCCATATTATAAGGAAGTACAAAATAGCATGAGCACATACACGTGAGGATGGGGCATGGAGTCATTTTTTAGGGTTGAACACTAGGGTGCTACAAGTATAAGGCTTATGGTGTTATAGTCTACCAATAGTATGAACATCAGACCTTGAGTTGTTCTAGAGATTTGTGAGCTCGAAGAGGTTCGTATCAGTGACCACTTTGAATAGGCCACTCATATTTCCACACAACTTTTTACTAAAGCCACAACTTAAATTTTGTATTGCCGGTTCCATACAGCCCACAATACAAAATGTCTTATCAGTTATGTAAAGCCGACAACACAATTACAAAGTTGTTTCTCGGTTTTATACAACTAACTGGCCATTTTGTGAAAATTGTGTTGTCGGTTTAGATAACCGACGAATAATTCGGCCAAAAATTGTGGATTTAGTAAAAACTGTGCGGATTTATCCTTGGCCCTTTGAATAACACGAGGAAGCCATGCCAGCAGAATGGAAGAAGTACAAGATTAGCAAGAGATCCAAAACAACTAAAATTAGTGGGACCACTATGAAGATTTAATAGATACATACGAATTTTCAAGTTTGGATTCAACAATTAATGAAGGTGAATGATTCGATATTGCAAGGGCTACGGTGAGACTCATCTTGCTAAATTTACTACGGTGCTTAGACTCCCCAACAAATTGATGGAATCTATCAAGCACAAAACTCCTGCCAGTACCGTCCTTTCTGTCAACCATACCTTCTCACCCATAACCCACTTACCTCTCTCATCTCTCCCTCTCTCTTCTCTATATTTTCTAAGTCAAATTTCCTATGTCACCCTATGTTTCCTTATCTAGACGAATCCCTATTCACCTAGAATTTCTCTTATTTGGTTATTTCCATTTCAAATAAGTTTTGACTAGGAAGAAGTGTATTATAAAGAGATGGAATCTCTGGCCTCTTTTTTTATTTTATATTTTGTTTCTACTTTTGGAGGAGGTCAATTGTGTAATGGAAATTGTTGTTTTCTTGGACATGGTAGGCTAAACTCCAACGAAAGCTAGAGAAGAGTTTTAACATTTGATGATGTGATGCTATGATCAAGAATATGAATTCATTGACTACTTTATTTGCTTGATGATTTATTCCTATTATATTTAATGTTTTTATATTATTCTTTGACCTTATGTGATTTATGAATACATAAGATGCTTAAGAAATTTAAGTGACATTCTAATTTGTGTTTAATGTTCTTAAAAATCAAGTAAATAACATTTTAATAACAAAATATTTATCTAGTTTATTAGTTAATATTATCCGATCGAACATAATTATTATTCGAGTTCAACTATGTTCTACTTGATCAACCAGCACACTATGTTATTAAAGTCGGGGCCTAGGAGGATTTAATCGCTGCTTAGGCGCTAGGCGCCCTTTGGCCGCCACGCCATGGCCCCGACGCGTCCAAGGCCGCCAAGCCCAAAAAATCGGGGCCTAGGCGGGCGATTAAGGATAGGCGACTGGTCCCCTAGGTGCCGACTAGGCCCTTTTAAAACAAAAAGTTTTAACAACAAAATTTTAAGGGGTTTTTTTTTTAAAACATTTTATTGTTTAGGCCCTCTTTTGGGAATAACAAATTCTTTTAGGGATTTTAATGAAAAAAGCCATCCATTTATAATAAAAAGAAGAAAAGAAAGGAAAGGAAGTGGAAGTGTTTCGTCATCTTCTTACTGTTGTCTTCTTCTTCTTCTCCCTCTTTTTCTTCTTCTTTCTTTTTTTCTTTGCTTTTTTATTGCTCTATTTTTTTTGCCAGCCTGCTATATTACTCAGTTTTTTCCAGCATGTTGTATTGCTTTATTGATTTTATTTTATTTTAAACCTATATAATTAACTGTTAGTGATTTTATTTATATGCGTGACTGATTGACTGTGTGTTTTTATTTTAGCCATTTAAATGGCATCTTTTGACATATGCATATGCATATTTTTTTTGTAGAATTTATCTAATTATATTTATATATGCCCGACTAATCCCGACTAGGCCTCGCCTAGAAGGACCTAAGCGCTAGGCGTCCCTTGGCCGCCCAGCCTCCGCCTAGGACTTTAACAACATACATTGTATGGTGTTAACATATCCTCGAAGATCTAGTTTTGATTTATTTTGTTTTCTTAATCTACTATTGCCTTGCTCCATACTAAGGTGTGGAATTTTTTATAGCAATTTTTTCCATCTTTACTATTTTTGAATTTTAGTGTTTCTATACAATCCTTGTGGGTTTAACCCATACTTTCTAAGATCTATTCTACGATAGACCTGCACTTGTGGTATTATTATTTATTTAGGTTAGTTAAATACAGCATTAAGTTTTTGTCGTTGTTGCCAGGGATTGTCACAGAATAGTAGAGTTTACTGTTAACTACTACAAATCTACAATTATCTTAGGATTTTTGCTTTTAGGAATTTTAATTTGTAGTTGCTTTGTTTTTGTAGGTTTAAAAAAAAGGAAAAAAAAAAAAGCGGAGAAAAGATAGTGTGTGTGTGCCAGAAGGATCAAGACTTAAAAGCATAGTGTGTTCATCTTCAACAAACTCTTCCCGGTGTATTGAGATAACCTCACAGAATTGCACACCGGAGGTTAGTGGATCCAAATACAGCATCTGCACGCGACTAAGCAAGATCTCCTAAAATCTTGCTAGTTTCTAAAACTATTAAAATTAAAAGAACTACTTTCCTACGAAAACTTGATAAATATTTTTCCAAGAAAACTAAAAATCTAAAGATCTTCCCAAGACTTCCTCTCCAAGCATAATCACAATCTCCTCTTTGTGTGGTTTGCGAGAATGTTAACACTTCCGCTAGAATTTTCATCCCAATGAGCCTAACTATGATACGCCAACTAGAACACTCCGTAACTATTTGCAACCTACAAGGACTAGCACTCTGTACTGTATTGCTTTTTCACCAAATGTTGGAAATGTTGATATTAAGCTGGGTGTAATACAATTGCTTCCCAAATTCCATGGCCTAGATTCGAAATTCCTTATTTACATTTGAAAGAATTTGATAAAGTTTTTGCAACTTAGCATTATGAATGAAAATGTTGGATATTGGTATACACCAATAGAATTAGAAATATGAATTACAAAAGAAAATTATTAAACATTAAACAATACCTTCCCAAGGTCTCCAAGGAAGAAATTGGACACTGCTACAAATCTATAATTGTACAGTTAAGCAGAAACATAATACCCAGCGAGTGAATGAAATTTTGTAAAACAAATAAACAATGGAAAGCTTTTCTCAAGGTATGATTGGGTATGCACCATATCAAGCACATTTCAAAAACCTCTATGTATAGGCTGGAAATTAGGGAGTATGACCAGCCACCAGAACAAACAAGGAGTGAGCAATATTATGCACACTTGTGACTTACTAATCTAAAAGTTTCATGATATGTACCAAAAGATGCTCATTAAGATTATTTAAAAAAAAGGATACACTTGTATGACCAGCTCTTAATGTTTTGTAAAGACATTGCTGGCGAACGTCAATTATCTGTCAATGGACCAAAATCAGCATTTAAATCATGGAAACAGTAGCATTACAATTAAAAAAGAATAAAATATGCAGGCTACTAGTAGTTACAAATAAACATGGTGACTTATATATATATATATGAGGATTTGACGACAACAACATGGTGACTTCAAAGCTCCAGTGATGTCAACATGAACAGGTACAATTATCAATGGAGAAACAACTTCATGTTCCTATATCAGTTGATATAGAGGAAGAACCACTCTAGAGAAGTTGTATGTTAAGATATAGGACATCAGAACCTTACTAAAAAGCATTGGAGCCAGCACATCAGCAACTAGCTGTTTCTATTTTCAGAGTTTCTACACTTTGGATGTAGGAGTAGTCAATTGTTTCTAGTTTCTTAATTCCTATGTTGGGTTTTACTTCCTGCGCTATTGTTTATATTATTTTGAACTCTATTTTAGGTTTTGTTTCCTATTGTTAGTAGTTAGATTTCTAAACTTGTTTCGGATTTGAAAAGTTTTCTAATTTTGAGTTTTTTAAAATTTAGGGAGTTTGTAGTTTTTTTCCTATTCCAATAAATTCTTCCCTCTATAAAAGAAGAAGACCACGTTCTTGTAGGATATGTTATTTGGCTTAATGAATTTGAGCTTATTCCAGAATTTATCTACCCTATTATTAGTCTCATCTATTTCTCTCTATCTCGTGGATTTGAGACTTCTTCCTCTTCTCGTCTTGAATATTAATCCTCTTTCTTTCTCTTTCCTTGTGGATTCAAAGAATTTTGGTTTTTCTACGTAACACCTTTAATATGAATCATTATACATATCTCTGTAACCAAAATGTACAATCAGCTAAAGAAATATATAGCTACTGAATCAAATCANTCCATGTGAGGGTTGACTCACCTTCAATCTTTAGGTCGGCATGATCAATTCCAATTTCAATCGGCAGATTCAAATCAGAATCGAGTCTCGGTGACCCAAGAAATTTGGTTCCAAGGGTTACTGATTATGTGCCACTTTAATTTCAAGAAATTAAAATATGCAAGAATCTTGAAATAAGTGAATCAATGAATAGCACAAGATCATCATCTAATTCTGGAGCAGCTTGAATGGTGGCCATATTATAAGGAAGTAAAAAATAGCATGAGCACATACACGTGAGGATGGGGCATGGAGTCATTTTTTAGGGTTGAACACTAGGGTGCTACAAGTATAAGGCATATGGTGTTATAGTCTACCAATAGTATGAACATCAGACCTTGAGTTGTTCTAGAGATTTGTGAGCTCGAAGAGGTTCGTATCAGTGACCACTTTGAATAGGCCACTCATATTTCCACACAACTTTTTACTAAAGCCACAACTTAAATTTTGTATTGCCGGTTCCATACAGCCCACAATACAAAATGTCTTATCAGTTATGTAAAGCCGACAACACAATTACAAAGTTGTTTCTCGGTTTTATACAACTGACTGGCCATTTTGTGAAATTTGTGTTGTCGGTTTAGATAACCGATGAATAATTCGGCCAAAAATTGTGGATTTAGTACAAATTGTGCAGATTTATCCTTGGCCCTTTGAATAACACGAGGAAGCCATGCCAGCAGAATGGAAGAAGTACAAGATTAGCAAGAGATCCAAAACAACTAAAATTAGTGGGACCACTATGAAGATTTAATAGATACATACGAATTTTCAAGTTTGGATTCAACAATTGATGAAGGTGAATGATTCGATATTGCAAGGGCTACGGTGAGACTCATCTTGCTAAATTTACTACGGTGCTTAGACTCCCCAACAAATTGATGGAATCTATCAAGCACAAAACTCCTGCCAGTACCGTCCTTTCTGTCAACCATACCTTCTCACCCATAACCCACTTACCTCTCTCATCTCTCCCCAACGTACCTCTCTCTCTCTTTATATATATATATATATATATATAGTCAAATTTCCTATGTCACCCTATGTTTCCTTATCTAGACGAATCCCTATTCACCTAGAATTTCTCTTATTTGGTTATTTCCATTTCAAATAAGTTTTGACTAGGAAGAAGTGTATTATAAAGAGATGGAATCTCTGGCCTCTTTTTTTATTTTATATTTTGTTTCTACTTTTGGAGGAGGTCAATTGTGTAATGGAAATTGTTGTTTTCTTGGACATGGTAGGCTAAACTCCAACGAAAGCTAGAGAAGAGTTTTAACATTTGATGATGTGATGCTATGATCAAGAATATGAATTCATTGACTACTTTATTTGCTTGATGATTTATTCCTATTATATTTAATGTTTTTATATTATTCTTTGACCTTATGTGATTTATGAATACATAAGATGCTTAAGAAATTTAAGTGACATTCTAATTTGTGTTTAATGTTCTTAAAAATCAAGTAAATAACATTTTAATAACAAAATATTTATCTAGTTTATTAGTTAATATTATCCGATCGAACATAATTATTATTCGAGTTCAACTATGTTCTACTTGATCAACCAGCACACTATGTTATTAAAGTCGGGGCCTAGGAGGATTTAATCGCTGCTTAGGCGCTAGGCGCCCTTTGGCCGCCACGCCATGGCCCCGACGCGTCCAAGGCCGCCAAGCCCAAAAAATCGGGGCCTAGGCGGGCGATTAAGGATAGGCGACTGGTCCCCTAGGTGCCGACTAGGCCCTTTTAAAACAAAAAGTTTTAACAACAAAATTTTAAGGGGTTTTTTTTTTAAAACATTTTATTGTTTAGGCCCTCTTTTGGGAATAACAAATTCTTTTAGGGATTTTAATGAAAAAAGCCATCCATTTATAATAAAAAGAAGAAAAGAAAGGAAAGGAAGTGGAAGTGTTTCGTCATCTTCTTACTGTTGTCTTCTTCTTCTTCTCCCTCTTTTTCTTCTTCTTTCTTTTTTTCTTTGCTTTTTTATTGCTCTATTTTTTTTGCCAGCCTGCTATATTACTCAGTTTTTTCCAGCATGTTGTATTGCTTTATTGATTTTATTTTATTTTAAACCTATATAATTAACTGTTAGTGATTTTATTTATATGCGTGACTGATTGACTGTGTGTTTTTATTTTAGCCATTTAAATGGCATCTTTTGACATATGCATATGCATATTTTTTTTGTAGAATTTATCTAATTATATTTATATATGCCCGACTAATCCCGACTAGGCCTCGCCTAGAAGGACCTAAGCGCTAGGCGTCCCTTGGCCGCCCAGCCTCCGCCTAGGACTTTAACAACATACATTGTATGGTGTTAACATATCCTCGAAGATCTAGTTTTGATTTATTTTGTTTTCTTAATCTACTATTGCCTTGCTCCATACTAAGGTGTGGAATTTTTTATAGCAATTTTTTCCATCTTTACTATTTTTGAATTTTAGTGTTTCTATACAATCCTTGTGGGTTTAACCCATACTTTCTAAGATCTATTCTACGATAGACCTGCACTTGTGGTATTATTATTTATTTAGGTTAGTTAAATACAGCATTAAGTTTTTGTCGTTGTTGCCAGGGATTGTCACAGAATAGTAGAGTTTACTGTTAACTACTACAAATCTACAATTATCTTAGGATTTTTGCTTTTAGGAATTTTAATTTGTAGTTGCTTTGTTTTTGTAGGTTTAAAAAAAAGGAAAAAAAAAAAAGCGGAGAAAAGATAGTGTGTGTGTGCCAGAAGGATCAAGACTTAAAAGCATAGTGTGTTCATCTTCAACAAACTCTTCCCGGTGTATTGAGATAACCTCACAGAATTGCACACCGGAGGTTAGTGGATCCAAATACAGCATCTGCACGCGACTAAGCAAGATCTCCTAAAATCTTGCTAGTTTCTAAAACTATTAAAATTAAAAGAACTACTTTCCTACGAAAACTTGATAAATATTTTTCCAAGAAAACTAAAAATCTAAAGATCTTCCCAAGACTTCCTCTCCAAGCATAATCACAATCTCCTCTTTGTGTGGTTTGCGAGAATGTTAACACTTCCGCTAGAATTTTCATCCCAATGAGCCTAACTATGATACGCCAACTAGAACACTCCGTAACTATTTGCAACCTACAAGGACTAGCACTCTGTACTGTATTGCTTTTTCACCAAATGTTGGAAATGTTGATATTAAGCTGGGTGTAATACAATTGCTTCCCAAATTCCATGGCCTAGATTCGAAATTCCTTATTTACATTTGAAAGAATTTGATAAAGTTTTTGCAACTTAGCATTATGAATGAAAATGTTGGATATTGGTATACACCAATAGAATTAGAAATATGAATTACAAAAGAAAATTATTAAACATTAAACAATACCTTCCCAAGGTCTCCAAGGAAGAAATTGGACACTGCTACAAATCTATAATTGTACAGTTAAGCAGAAACATAATACCCAGCGAGTGAATGAAATTTTGTAAAACAAATAAACAATGGAAAGCTTTTCTCAAGGTATGATTGGGTATGCACCATATCAAGCACATTTCAAAAACCTCTATGTATAGGCTGGAAATTAGGGAGTATGACCAGCCACCAGAACAAACAAGGAGTGAGCAATATTATGCACACTTGTGACTTACTAATCTAAAAGTTTCATGATATGTACCAAAAGATGCTCATTAAGATTATTTAAAAAAAAGGATACACTTGTATGACCAGCTCTTAATGTTTTGTAAAGACATTGCTGGCGAACGTCAATTATCTGTCAATGGACCAAAATCAGCATTTAAATCATGGAAACAGTAGCATTACAATTAAAAAAGAATAAAATATGCAGGCTACTAGTAGTTACAAATAAACATGGTGACTTATATATATATATATGAGGATTTGACGACAACAACATGGTGACTTCAAAGCTCCAGTGATGTCAACATGAACAGGTACAATTATCAATGGAGAAACAACTTCATGTTCCTATATCGGTTGATATAGAGGAAGAACCACTCTAGAGAAGTTGTATGTTAAGATATAGGACATCAGAACCTTACTAAAAAGCATTGGAGCCAGCACATCAGCAACTAGCTGTTTCTATTTTCAGAGTTTCTACACTTTGGATGTAGGAGTAGTCAATTGTTTCTAGTTTCTTAATTCCTATGTTGGGTTTTACTTCCTGCGCTATTGTTTATATTATTTTGAACTCTATTTTAGGTTTTGTTTCCTATTGTTAGTAGTTAGATTTCTAAACTTGTTTCGGATTTGAAAAGTTTTCTAATTTTGAGTTTTTTAAAATTTAGGGAGTTTGTAGTTTTTTTCCTATTCCAATAAATTCTTCCCTCTATAAAAGAAGAAGACCACGTTCTTGTAGGATATGTTATTTGGCTTAATGAATTTGAGCTTATTCCAGAATTTATCTACCCTATTATTAGTCTCATCTATTTCTCTCTATCTCGTGGATTTGAGACTTCTTCCTCTTCTCGTCTTGAATATTAATCCTCTTTCTTTCTCTTTCCTTGTGGATTCAAAGAATTTTGGTTTTTCTACGTAACACCTTTAATATGAATCATTATACATATCTCTGTAACCAAAATGTACAATCAGCTAAAGAAATATATAGCTACTGAATCAAATCAATCACTAGAAAGAAAATCATTTACTTAGTTACTTATCGTTATCAATACCTTTATGTCACCACTATCATCTGCGGCAGCAAGAAAAGATGACTTAGAGCTGCAAACAATCTGCAAAGATAATATGTTCATAAAACTTTAGCATAATGTAAGATATCATAGCAAAGAAAACCAGTATGTTCTTGATCATTGTTTCAGATACGAAAGAGACAGATGCAGCAGCTCAGAAACCAACTTAATTAATAATTTGACCACGACTCAAAAGAAATTTATCAGTCTACCGCATCTCTAAAAGTTGTAATTAAAAGTGAGGATTGAGAGAGCAATAAAATTTCTAAATTATATAAATCCAACCATAATAGCTCTTGTTTCTGTTGAAGAAATAGGATTTGATCGTAAAGATTTTTAGATCATCAAGAGAGCAACGCCCCCACCCCAAATCTAAACACAGAAAAGAGAGAGAGCTGTAGCACTATATGCTCAAAATCCAAATTATTCAAGGAAATAGATGTCAGTGAAATCTATCTATAATGCCTCCTCTAAAGTACAAGATCATCATAATGAATATCCTGCACTGATTCGAAATCAATGGCCAAAAGTTGATTAAGACCTTGATTCGAAGAACAACCACTTCTACTCCACATTCTCTGGCTTTAGATTATATATTTGTTGTTTGATTGTTTCTTTCCTTCCGGGAGGGGGGGTGGGGGCAATAGATGGCCAAAAGCACGACTTTTCAGCGAAAAAGATATGGAGAATTACCATCCACCAGTGAGATATGCTGGCATGCTGCTGTCTTTGGGAGCACACAACATGTAGGGAATGCGAGGAGAAAAAAGAACTACCAAACCCTAACATACCAGTGTGCGAGGACATGGTCTACAGTTTCTGCCTGGACTGCGAAAAATACCCAAATGAAGGTCATAGTATTCTACATATGAGACCAAAGAGACTGAAAAACAAGGACGCCGAGAACAAACCGCTGACCAAGGCAGTCCAAGCCCTACTTTTTATTCAACAACCTCAAAGCTTCTCTAATCCATCCAAGAAAGTCAGTGGCCTGACCATTGATGCTTATAATTTCTTTCTTTTATAGTTTTTAATGACAGGAGATGTCCAGGCCTCTAGGAACACCTGGCTAATCCCTCACGCCATGGAGCCTAACCACTAGAAGAATATTAAAACAGAAAAAACAAGGGAAGAAAATATTGTAGACATGCTTGTTGAGGAGGACAATTCAGATACGAGAAGAGTTCAGACAGAGAAAACAAAGAGGAAGATACTATAGAGATCCATGTTGAGGATCACAATTCAAATCTAGAATAGACATAATAAGCATAAAATATTTATGTTTTTTTAGTACTTCGATATTGGTCACAAGAATCATTACAAGGTTACTTCTAAAACATAATCAATAAGTAAAAAAAAGAAATAGCCAATATAAGCATTCAAACACGTTAACACGGAATTACTTAAGGGGGGAAAAATAAGGAATTGCAATGGTCTAATGTATATCAAAGCATGACAAAATTTGTCAATGAGTACCTGGTTTATCTCTTCTTTGTTATAGTTGTAACTTCCCAATGGCTTCCATGAGGATGCCTCCAAGGTACAACAGATGGAATAGGTTAGTAACACAAAATTTAACAATGGAAGAGAAGCAACTTCTATAAACCAATAGTAAACAAACAAATATTAAATACCTCAACTAGGAAGTGGCACATAATATGCAATGATGCTCAAGTGAAAAACATAGCATAAGTTGTATTTATGAGTGATATAGTTTTCATGGATAACATAATAAAAATGCTAATGAAAGAGTAAGTAGGCAACTTAAACAACAATACTAGTTGTCCACAGTTTTAGTCATTAGAAACAGTACTTTTAGAGGGAATATATGAATTTCGTTATTAAAATGGAGTCACTAGCAGTGGATGCCACTGTAAAGCTCTAGTTCAGAGCTTTGGTTATATTTCTAATGCAAGCTAACTTACAGAAGCTATGATTATGAGATTTTTACTAGTTTCAAGAGAATTAATTTAGAAGTGAGAAAGAGAGACGCATGAATTAACAACTTTGGAGATAATAAAGTGCTACGACAGAAAGAACGAGCATGTTTAGCGAAGTAATAAAAGATTGGACAACTTTGCAATTTGACAAGCTAAGCGGTAGTTTGTTATTACAAATGAAAAGATCAAAATGGTTTCACCTATGATTTTCTTTTTGTTTATAAACCAGACCCTTAAAAAAGAAAAGACAGAGAAAAAGAGGGANCAATTTTTTCCATCTTTACTATTTTTGAATTTTAGTGTTTCTATACAATCCTTGTGGGTTTAACCCATACTTTCTAAGATCTATTCTACGATAGACCTGCACTTGTGGTATTATTATTTATTTAGGTTAGTTAAATACAGCATTAAGTTTTTGTCGTTGTTGCCAGGGATTGTCACAGAATAGTAGAGTTTACTGTTAACTACTACAAATCTACAATTATCTTAGGATTTTTGCTTTTAGGAATTTTAATTTGTAGTTGCTTTGTTTTTGTAGGTTTAAAAAAAAGGAAAAAAAAAAAAGCGGAGAAAAGATAGTGTGTGTGTGCCAGAAGGATCAAGACTTAAAAGCATAGTGTGTTCATCTTCAACAAACTCTTCCCGGTGTATTGAGATAACCTCACAGAATTGCACACCGGAGGTTAGTGGATCCAAATACAGCATCTGCACGCGACTAAGCAAGATCTCCTAAAATCTTGCTAGTTTCTAAAACTATTAAAATTAAAAGAACTACTTTCCTACGAAAACTTGATAAATATTTTTCCAAGAAAACT
>MVGT01004111.1:1947-46706 GCA_002174775.1 Macleaya cordata
GTTTGGGCTGCTGCTGGGCTTAGCCCATTTAAGTTTTCAAAACAAACTGTTTTAAGTTTTAAAATATAATGGGCCTGTTTCCAGAGCCCATTAACCCTTTAAAACTTAAGCCTAGTTTCTTAAAACCTAAACCTAGCCCAAACCAACTTAACCCTAAAACCTAACCGTCCAATAACCTAAACCCTAACCGTAATTCTAGTTTTTCAATTCTAACTTGTTGAAACAGTAATAAAATTTTAGGTTTTAGAAACCGTAAAATAGAAATTTTTTAAAAAAATTTTAATAGAAAAACTTTCTAATTAATTATTCCAAACCAAGATTATTATTACTAGCTTACTCCAACAAATTAGTAACATTGAAAAACATGACGCAAAAACTTAATTATATTGAAACCTTTTAGTAGTACCCAAAAAGGTGCCTATCAATTTAATTCATTGTAATTGAAAACTTATGGGACTAATTTTGGTGCATACAAACATCAAAAATTTTCAACCCAATTAATCAAATTAATACAATAACTCAACAAGAAACTTGTGGTATTAATTTTTATTTAATCTAATTAAATAAACTTATGATTCAAGAGACCATAAAATCCCACATATTTTCTTGTTCAACCTAGTAATCATATTAGTCTCTATCAAACAAAAGACCCTATTAACAAGTTGAAACCTCGCTCTGATACCAATGTTGGGTTACTTCCCACAAACCAGAGATTATATTTACATAGCGGAAAATATAATAGGGTATAAAAAATTAATCTCTGATTCATGTAGGATCTTTCAACTGTTAATAGGGATCTTTATAATAGTTTAGTTGCTTACCTTCAACGCTTAATCCAACAAACTTGAATATTAGAAGGCTTCAACTAGTTGCTCCAATCCTCTTACTGTAGATCACCAAGCTTTCTTCTTCTTCTTGCAACCTGAAGATTAGAAAACCTAGAACTAGAATGAAGGCTAGGGTTTTTTCCACCAGTTACTAATTAGAACTAGAATTAGAAAGAGAAGGAGAGGAGAGAGAAAGTGGCGGCACACAATAGGGGTGATCCTTGTGTGTGCCACCCCTCCCTATTAGTATATATAGGGAGGTCTCCTACTCTTTCTAGAATCCTAGTCTAATTAGGTCTTGGGGTCCCACAACTTTCAGCTAATATTTTATTTAATATTTAGTCCTTATGTCTCATATAATTAAATACTAAATAAAATAATTACAAATTAGTCCACCACACTTTTGTGACTGAATACTCTGATAGTTGTAGTATTTATAAATAAACCCTTCCTCCATTGTACCTGCATTCAAACCCTCCACTGTAAACCGATATTCGTAATAATCTTTAGGTTAGTATTTTACTACCAATCACATCCTTAATAATTATTATTTCTTAATCCTTGTACCTCAATCTATGCAGACTAATTATTATTCTAATAATCTCAGAAGAGATCACTGGACAGTTTAGAATAATAATTCCCACAGATGAACAAGGGAATATTAAACTGAATGTGGATTTCTTATTGAACCAAAATATTCTCACTCTGTAATTATGTCCATCCATCTTGTCCAGAATATTGGATCACATTTACGTTTCTGACCTCACTGATTGACAAAACAAAATGAACATAATATACACGCAAGGTATATTTTAATTCTCAGAATTGAGGTTTAATGCAACAATGGTCTCCATGGAATTTTAGTTATTCAGTGACATGAAATAACAGAATTCCATGCTGACCAGTTCGATGTAAACTTGTTACATCAATGCATTGGACTTAGGAGTCAACACTCCGGTGACGGAGATATATCACACGATTAACCAATGCATTATAGTTTATTGTCAACAGAACCGTGATCTAATAAACTACGAACAATGTATTAATGAACTATATCTCCCACATGCAACACTTGCATGCAACTAGTTCATCTACGTAAACTCATTATTATTATCATGCATGCAAAATTAATAAACTATTTATTAACACATAAAATGTCGTTTTAATTGTTTTAAGGCATAAACCCAACAGGAGACAATCAAGCAGTTATTACTTTATTGAATACATGTCAAGGTTCAATTCACTGGCGCAATCACAACATCCTTGATGATGCTATCAAGCTGTTTACTGTTTTTAACTTTTGTATCTGTAAATATGTTCCTAGGGACTGTAATAGCGCAGCAGACTTAGCATCTTATGCTCGTAGATTTTCTTCAATAGTAACTTGGGAAATAGCCATTCCTTCTTTTTTGTCTAATATTCTTTATCAGGATCAGTTTACTACTACTGTTGTTGCTTGTGTTTCTCATCCTACTGTAACTACTATTCCTGCTTGTGTTGGTAGTCCTACTGTAACTATAGTTCATGTTTCTTATAATAATTGGCTTTCTAGTTAATAATATGCTTCTCTTTATCAAAAAAAACACAACATGTATATAATTTTGCAACTATAGCAGAGTGGTATTTGAGAAGCTACGAGGTGCTAGGCGGACTCTGAGATCGATACCAAATACAACAAAACAAAGTTTGGGCAGAGTTTGAAAATGATCCTCGTAACGAGAAGTAAAAAGGAGGGGGGGTAGTTCGGTGAGTGAATTTGGTAGTAGGCTGAAGTCTCAGAGTCCACCTCGTTTAGTTGCATGGGGTTTGGGCAGATTTTGAAAAGGGAACCTGGCAGTGGGTAGACTATAAGAAACCACCCCATTTTATTGTTTAAAATTCCCTTTCCCAAATGCTAAATTTACACAAGATTGGGATGTGGGTTTGTTTTTTTATTTTAAAAAACATTGCCTATTTTTGCCTTTTACATAACAGATTTACACAATTAAGACAGATGCTCTTACCATGGTACAACTTACAAACAATTGTATGATCATTTTTACATAAGAGAGGGGATTGGAGTACATTCATTATGATTGAGAGTACATTGGCTTGTGGGGCGCACCTAGGGATGAATCAGGGGCTCATTTTAAGTTAGGATATTCTCCCTATTATTTTGATCATCTTCACAAAAAATTAGTCTATTCTAAAACTTATAACCCCATCCATAGAGGGAAATCAACGGTGAAATGAATAGCTCAAACAACGTTGATTTTCAATGATTTTCAATCACATGATGATGGGGTTATAAGTTTTAAAATGAGATAATTGTTTGAGGATGGTCAACATAATGAGGGGAATATCCTAAATTAAAATGACCCCCTCATTCATTTCTAGGTGGTCCCCACAAGCCAATGTACTCTTAATGTATGAATAACAAATGTACTCTAATCCCCTCTCTTTACATAAGTCCTAAAAAAATTAGATTTCTTATAAGTCTATTCACAAAATAAAGTATATGAAAAAATTATAAATTATTACCGATCAAAAAAAATTATAAATTATTTTTTCATTAATGGATACATATAACATTTAGAAAACCAAAAAATTAAACAACTTGGAGTTAATATCACTAATCTATACATTTTTCCATTAATGGATACATATGCACTTTGCTCCGAAGAAGCTTGGTTGCGGGTGGGCATTTACTAGAGGTTTCTATGGTGTCTATCTACTCCTGTGTGATTCCTATTAAAGCATATACTCGGGAGGTGGTTGTAAGGTGGACAATTTTAAAGTGGACTCCCCATTCATAAGATAGAGAAGATCTCCAAAATTTTATGATCCGTTGCGAACTTATTCCAATTCCAATAACTCATACGTGGATCCTGGAGATCATCGAAATACTTCGTATCAATAGATACTCAGCATATCAATATCGATTCGATTCGATCTCTTATGAAATTGTTTATTCAATGAGCATTCTCAATGTTATGTCTTGAAAAGGACTGGAACCTCCATTCTCTTTTTTTTTTTATACTAAACACAATAAGATTAAAATCAAACACGATCATAGTCTGACTCTAACAAGTCTACAGAAAGCTGAGAAATAGAAACTACATTACTATTATATAACCAAGTCTTTGGAGCATTAAGCTTTTTTTCCTTACTGGAACTACATTACTGGAACCTCCATTCTCTTTAGAAATAGGTTTTGAGTCTTTGAGTGTCTACTTTCACCATCAATGCATCTTGAAAGTGAATCGTATTCTATGAATATGAAAGATATCTAACTAGTGTGCTAGTTATTTTAGGTGGTCCAGGTTCACCTTTTTTTTCCTTACCAATTCGAAATAGTTTCAAATCTAGTGATGGATACAGGTTGCCAGCTTCATAAATTCAATTTGCCATGCATGGGAATCTTATATATGATGATGACCCACAACAACACAAGTTTCTTCTTGAGTTCTTCAATAAAATTCAATTTATCTTTGACTCAAAGAAAGAAAGTAGAAACAGAGTGTACACACGTGCATAATACTCGTACCACCTACTACTAAAAATTAAATAGAGAAAGAAAAGAAATAGATCCCTCTTTCTCTCAGCGATCAGACTAGGGAAGAGAGAGAGAAGAGAGGTGAGGAGGAGAGCAGAGAGAGACCGATAACAAGGGAGACAGAGGAGGATCAAAACAAGACCTTTTTCTTCGGATTTTATCGTCGATCGATCGACGACATGTAAGTCTTTCTCTCTCTTTCAATCTTTCTTTTTCTCTTCCATTCGATTCTTTTTTTGTTTGTTTTTCTGCTCTGTTAATCTATTTCTTTCTCTCTCTTATTTCAACGATTTTTCCATTTTCTGTTTTACTTCTTTCTTCAATCTCTCTATCTGTGTAGAAGACCCTTTTACTTTTTCTTCTTCAGGTATTGTTTGGATCGTCCGATCCATTCAAACTGGATCGAACGATTCAAACTGTTCAGTTGATCCAAAACTGACCCACTGTGTTCCACTAGAACATATGAAATTAAGTTCATGGATCTGGGATCGGTCGATTCTTTAAAAATCTTAAAATCATGCTCGGTTTATTCCTAATACTATTTCTTTGTAAAGGTCCTTCCTTTTAGAATTGATTTCTAGATAACCAGAAAATATTGCCAATGTCATTTTGATGTGTGGGGAATCTGGAAAAATTAGATAGAACCCTCAGAGATATTAAATGCCTAAAATTCCTAGGTTTCAGGAAGAATTTTGAATTTTTTTTTTGTTCTCATTTTTTGCCACAATTTTCTGATAAATACTAGAAGCCAAGAACAAAAGAATGTCGTTATATTTTTCTTTTAATTTTGCAGTTTGGATTTGAAGCGGCGTTTGGGTACCTGATGATCTTAAGCAGTAAGTGCAACATTTGCGTATTTGAATTATTAATTTTACTTTCAGTTTTGTTCAGTACTGGGATATAGTACCTTCCAGTAATATCTGTGGTTCAAATACTAATCTTTGCATGCAAATAATAACTGGAATTCTAGGGCAAGAAAGATCTTTACCTTTTCTTTAGCTACTGTATTTGATATTGTTTTCAGTTGAGGAAAGCCATATAGGGTACTTTCAATTTGCTTTTCCCCCATTTTTTTTTGTTGCCGGTTTTTAAGAATTTTATTAGAAAACAAGGTTCTGTTTTATAGTTGGAGTTGATATTATGCTTTATATATGTTATCGACAATAAAAAAGAAAACATACTACTGTTAATTCATGGAACACACAAAATCATGTCTCATACGCATAAAACTAGAAAATGCAGGACAACCATATGATTCATACTGAACTACATAATCCTGTTGGTTGTACGACATCCTGTTTCTTGATGTGCATAAGTTGCCTGTTTGTGCAATTATGTCTGCATTTGTCATCGGCCAATTTTTGTAATCACTTCATTTCTGTATTTTCAATTATAGGCTGGCATTATGTTTTTGGAACTGGCGCCTATTCAAGAGAAACAATATCACCTATCTTTCAGGTTGGTTACTTACAACATCTTGTTTTCTTCACAGACATTTCACTTTGCTGAAGAATCATGTGATTACCCATTATATATTTTTTCTGCTAGATGGATTGTAAAAGGGTATCATTTTGAGGGTTTCGTTTTTTGTTGGGATCTAGTTGTACAAACTCTACTATGTTGTAGGGTTGCAGACTGGATTCCTCTTGTACATTCTTGTATCTTTTCTCTTATTCAATATATTATTTCCTGTTTTCAATTTTTTTTTCTCCGTTCCTGACTTGCTTATTAAGTTTTCACAAAAATATTTGAATTCTTTGGACATTTATAAAACATGCATTGCTCATATTTAACAAATTAGAACTTTCACGTTATTTAAATATTAAGTAAAATTACTCGTCATTTTGCAGGTCATATGACCTCCAGGTTAACGAAGTTATAGTACAAGAAGTTCATAGACCTGTTTTCTGTTGTCTAAGAATTTCTTCTAGATTTCAGATGTCCTTTATGGGGTGAGAAGAGGGGCGAAATGGTTTTGTGCTCCAAAACTTTAAGAAGATGGACGAGACAAGAGAAGATGCTGGGTCATTGGAACCAGGGTCTTCTAACGCTAATTGGTGGCCCTCAGGATTTATGGAAAACTTACGATCTGTTTCTCTGGTTTCTCAAGAAGGGAGTTTGAATAGTAAAGAATCAACATGCAACGCTGAGCAAGATGAGCTGTCACTGCAAACAGCGTCACAGATTCTCTGGACTACAGGGACGTATTCTGGACCCATTCCCAATGGTTTTTACTCTGTCATTCCGGTGAGTAGTCGCTTACACTTCTTAGTTGGGATATGATAATTGCTCTAAGTAAGAATTGTTTCTTTAGTACTATATTTCCTAGAATCTGCACTTTTTAGAAACCATAGGAAAATGCTTTTTCGCTTTGTTGTACAAGATCTAAGTGCACAAATTAATATTTTCATCACAGTCCTTCATGATGTATATAAATTGTTGCATGATAGTGCTATATAAGAGCAAGTGCTGGATCAATAATGCGTGTAGTTTTACTCACAGATACTGTTGATCAGTGTAGGTGTCTTTTCTTTTCACTTATAATTGTGGGTGATAATTTCTCCATCAGCTTGTTTATTCCTTCAAAACTTAATTGTGAATCTGTGACTTACTTTATTCACAGGAGAAAAAACTCAAGGAACTTTTTGACCATATTCCTTCTCCAGAGGAGATTAATTCTCTTAGTTCAGAAGGTCTACGAGCCGATATCATTCTGGTTGATGCTGAGAAAGATAAGAAGCTTTCCATGCTAAAGCAACTAATTGTGGCCTCGGTGAGAGGATTGAACTCTAACCCAGCTGCAATGATTAAAAAGATTGCTGGATTGGTGAGTTATTTATGTCTCTTTAGTTATGCATCTCTATATTATCCGTTCATACATAATTAGAGTTATGCTTTGCTTTGTATAAACTTTCAACTATTGAAGTTGAGAAACAATGATGTACTAGGTGGTGTCAGATATAAATCGTTTTAGTCAGGGAGCTGAGTATGGATTCTCTTATAAAAAGTAAAAATTGAGTGAAAGAAAAACTAGAAACTAATAAAGTTGGAAAGAATTATAAATATTTTTGATTTATTTCATATAGGGAAAGATATGTTTTTCTTGATCTTATTTAATCCAAAAAAGCTTATCATACTATTATATAAAGAAAATTTTAGGTTTTTTTTTGTTTGTCTAAAACAACTTACTTCTTACTGTATTCTCTTGTAAACTACTTCTAAAAGCATGTCTTCAATTATATAAATATATTTTACAAGGTTAAATTAGTATTCTTATTACGAAGATTGTTCTATGAAACAAAAACATGTGCCACATAGTTTCCTAATCAACAATTGCCTAGACATCAGTACTTCCACTATTCCACATATCATCGACTCATCATTTTAAAATATGAATATAGATAATAATTCTACATCCGGTGAGTCACAAAATTCAGAATCCTGCGATTTCAAATTTTCTAGAATTGTTGGAAGGTAATAACTTTCAACCTAGAAGTCCTTTTGTTCTAGAGTGGAAATTGTTAGTAAGGTATTGTTGGGATTTTTCCAATTATATCCATTATTTAGTCGTGTATCTTAAAATATAATGGGAAGCAACCTTTCTAACGATATTAAAAGCTGGAAATATAAACATAATTTATAATTCTATTGATTGCATCTAAATCTAATTTATAGAGATAAACCTAATTTTATTATTATTCAACCTTTCATATACACAAAAAGTAACCTTCAAGTTTCATTGAAGTTAAACGATATAAAGGTATTTTATACCTAAAACGGGTTTAAACATAAATTGAACCACTTCTCTCAACGATTCCCACAAACCCATGGAAACCTAATTTATATGCCACTAACACCAAAACCTTGTATTAGTGTCAAGATAGTGCCCTGCGATTCATGATAAACAATGAAATGGGGGTATAACTATTCATGCAAATGCACTTCTTGCCTGCTAGTTTTTTTTAATTAATATAAAAGTGTAACTAAATAACTAATTATGCGTTTAAATATTCTTTTGTAAGTAATCATAAATTACATAATTAGAATCTCTTTTAGAAATTGTCTAGTTAATTATTTCAATTACAAGTCTATTATAATCACTTTTATGTATGTGCCACTTTACTAGTAATCACATAACTCGTCTTAAGGGGGAAGAATAAGGTAGCAAAAGAACTAAATTTTATATACAATAGGTTGCCCACCTTTGATCCAGAGCCTTAAAAAGGATGTAGACTAGCCTCTTTCAAAGCCATGGTGAATGAGTTTTAGTTTACTTCAGCCTTTTTGCTTTTATTGAGGTTTAGTATTTTCTGGGAAACCCTGTAATAGGCCTCCACTAGGTGCAAACTTCAAACTCCATTGGACCACTGATTTAAATTTCACAATCCAAATTTATGGTACCATCTATATTTTAATATGAAGAAGTCCTTTATTTCATAGTTTTCGTGGCCTTTTTTCTTCTAAAAAAGGTTCTTGCGTTCTAAAACAATCATTTTTCTAACAATTATCAGTTTCAAAAAATAAATAAAAAATAAAACAGTTTCAAAAATTTATCTAACAATTATGTATGAGTATATTATACGTATAAGTTATAACGGTACAATGTCTTGACATCCTTTTATTATTACGAAAGAAAAGTCGAACATAGAGTTCTTATAATATTAAAGTGCAAGTGTTCTTTTTAATTCACTCCTTTTAATTGTTGACAAATTCTTTTTCCCTCAGATCTTTCATGAGTTCATAAATTTTAGTCCACAAGTCAGTCTGCCATAAAATTGTTACATTAGGAAGCTCTAACTGCGATCTTTCTTGGCTGATTTCATTATTAACTAGTAACCTATCATTACTGTAGTACCCTAAAACTTTTGTTGCAGTATAGAGATTTAATAACTTGTTTTACATTGACCATTTAATATTTCTTGAAGGAAAATTCCAACTTCACTATTTGCTGATTTGAAATAATTAAGCAGTGCACTGTACTTTCATCTCATGTGCATCACTTGTCCTGCCCCTAGTCATGATAGGGGCAGGAGATCTATCTTTGGTACATGACTGTATGCTCGCTTTTTGCTGGTTGAGTCAACAATTACTGATTTACTGTTGAAACAATCAGATATATTGTTCCTCAATTAATGTGTAGCAAATTTAGAAAATTAATATCATAGAATTATTGTTGTTCAATCAATGTAGAGAATGTTACCTACTACCACAGTTTATTTATTGAGCAATGTTTTCCATGTTCAGGTTTCTGACTTCTATAAGCGTCCAGCTTCGGACCTAAGTCCAGCAAAAGCTGCACTTGAAGAAATCTCTCATCTGGCGGAGAGTCGAGGTGTCCAGTTGTTGGGACAGATAAGGCATGGTTCATGCCGGCCTAGAGCTATCCTATTTAAGGTTCTTGCAGATACTGTAGGTCTTGAGAGCAGGCTCATGGTGGTAAGCTTCTTTTTTTTTTTTTTCTTTTTCTTTTTTGAGTATAAAACATGTATTATTTATTTAACACAAACATGTATTATTTAATTTATTTTTACTTTCTTTTTTTTTTGAGTTTGATATCTGATGCTCGTTGCTGATCTCCACGATGTTATTTCTTGTTTTGCATTTTTCATTTTCTCAGGGTCTACCTAGTGATGGAGCTATTGAACACATGGATTCATATAAACATATGTCTGTGATTGTTGTGCTGAATTCTATGGAACTACTGGTTGACCTTATGCGTTTTCCAGGCCAATTAATACCATGTTCAACAAGGGCAATCTTCATGTCCCATATTTCTGCTGCAGGAGAAAGTGACTCCGCAGAGAATGACTCCTGTGATTCACCTCTTGAACCAAACAGTCCTCTCTATGGATTTTCAGATAGAGTGGATGTTGAAGGGTAAGCAAATAATGCTTTACACTGTTTCTCAAAGTTCACATTTCAAACTTATTTATGTTTCTTTTTCTCCCTTTTCTTGATTCAAAGGATATATAAAATTTAGAAATCACATAATGACTTAAGGGGAAAGTTATCTAGTCGGTTGGCATTTTTTTTCCTGCCATATATATAATAAAATGTGCTTGTTGTGATCAACTAAATGTCACAATGTAAATGGATGAATTGTTTTTGGTTCGCTGACTTCGCTTTAGAGTTGGCCAACCTTGTATATATTGTCTATGCTGCATGAGTCATCATAGTAGTTTATTTATAATTGAACTTCCTCTTGTGTTTGGGTATAGATATTTTTCTATCAGATTGAGATTGCTTTGAAACTCTCATTGGACAAAACAAATAAGTAAATTGTAGTGAGTTAAAAAAATAAACAATAGTACAAAAGGAATTGAGAGAACAATGTCATAAAGGAATCTATTCAGTAGATGGTACTAGTGTCGGTTTTGCCTAATTTATATGGGTAGAAAAATGTATGGTGAGGAATCTGTATAAGCTTTTATTGAGAGGACCATAATGACAAAAAAAAATAAAATACAAAAGTAAATCAAAAGAAAAGAAAAGCCCAAAATTACAAAAAACTAACTATAAACAACTGAGGAACCCTCCACCCACTCCTTCCAAGAGTAACGAGATAATCACCGAAGGAGGGAATCCCAAAAAATACAAAATCCTGGAATCTTGAGTTATGGAAAAGCTTATCAATTGAAGCCCATCGAAAAACCAACGCCTTTATGTCCAAAATGATGTCTTCAAGATTCTTCCCTTTGTCATCGAAAACTCTGCAGTTCCTTTCTTTGCAGATACCCCTAGTAATAGCGTAAAGCAGCCACTCCCACAGTAGTTTTCCCCTTTGTGAATTTAGCTGGCAGATCCAGGAAGCAAAACATTCCATTACCGATCCTGGGCAAGTCCGGCTTGCACTGAATTGTAGAAAGTAGCCCCAAACTTGATTAGCACATCTACAATGGAATATAAGGTGCTGGACTGGTTCATTACTAACTTTTACACAGGTAGCATCTATTCACTGTTATAACCCTAGTTCTTTGCAGACGATATACTGTATTAAGCTTATGTAGTGATGCTTCCCACACAAAGAAACTGAGCCGTTGGGGAACTGGTGCTGTCCATATCTTTTTGCATATAAATTCCGGGCTATGGTCGTCAACTAACACTTCATATAATGATTTGACCGAAAACAGTCCCTTATCATCCGGCCTCCAGATCAACTATCTTGTTCCTCTTGCCCCTTTCTAAAAGAACTGTGTGCTTCCATTAAATTGGAGAACTCATCAAGTTCCCAATCATTGATGTCTCTACGTAGATTCAGGTCCCATAATGTGTGATTATCTTCCATTCGCATGACCTCTAAGACCCATGCCTCGGGATTTCTAGACATAGAGAAAATGATCGGAAATCTGATTCGAAGAGGTTTGTCTCAACACCACACATCGTGCCAGAATTTCACTGAAGTACGATTGCCCATCATGAACGCCGTACATCGCTTGAACTTATTCCAGAAATTTGTAATTCCTTTCCATACTGAGACTCCATAAGTGTTGTTGGGTATTACTGGATCAAAACCATTTGAAGAATGACCATACTTGGATAGTTGGATTCCACTAACTGCTTCCATAGTCCATTCGATTCCACCCCTAATCGCCAAAGCTATTTCCCAAGTAGCGCTTGGTTCATGTGCATGAGATTCCGAATACCTAGTACACCTTTTTGTTTAGATTTGCAAACTTCACCCCAGTTAACATTGTGCCGCTTCCTTAGTTCTTCGGGCAAACCCCACAAAAAGTCTCGCATCGTTTTCTCCAATTCCTTAGCTACCACTGCCGGCATGGAGAATAAAGACATGTAGTATATAGGGAGAATAGCCAGACAGCTGAGAATAAGTTAATCTGGCTGCTTTAGAAAGGTATTTTTGCTTCCACTTTGCCAACTTTCGCCTAACTCTTTCTTTGACCGGGTCCCATATTGCTTTCGATTTGTATTGAGCTCCCAATGGAAGTCTGAGGTAGGTAGTCGGCAACATCCCTTTATCACATCCTAAAATTGTAGCAATCCTATCCACCTGAGCCTCATTTCCTACTCTGTAAATGTACTTTTATTGAAGTTGACCCCAAGCCTAGATACCATTTCAAAGCGCCAAAGTATTTGAAGGCGCATATTTAGGGTGTCCTTGCAAAAAGAACAAAGTATCGTCAACAAACTGCAAATGAGTGATTTCTACGCAGGTCGAACCAATCTGAAAACTTTGGATCAGTCCCTGGTCCGCTGCTCGAAAAATCATCCTATTAAAGATCTTCCATAACTAATAAAAACAAAAGTGGGGATAAGGGGTCTCCTTGTCTGATGCTTCTGTACGTTTTGAATTGTTTCGAGGGTGCGCCATTGATCATAACAGACATTTTCACCGCTGAGATGCAAACTTTGATCTAGTTTCTCTAGTTCTCACCGAACCCCATTCTGTCCATCAGATACAGTAAGAAGCTCCTGTTGACGCTGTCGTAGGCTTTTTCAATATCTTTTTTTTCTGAAAGGTTAAAAAAATATATTAGAAAGGGCGAAAGAATATACAAAAGAATGGCCAGATTAGTGCCTAGCAAAGACTATAACACCTAAACCACCGTGTCCCAATTGAATACAAAATCCTTTTCTAGATTCTCCGCTTGCTTCCTTGAGATGACATCGAAGTCCAAACCATCTATAGATGGCCTCCAACTGGTCTCTTCTGAGAGCAGCTTCTTATAGTATGACTCCACATTTGCATAATCATCATCCTTCTCTTCATAGACATTGTCTTCGACGTGGATTCTAGAGATGAAGTTCATTCTACGTCTGCCGTTAGCTTTCCGGTGGGAATATGCTGTATTCTTATCGTCCTCCATGATCTCCTTATCTCTTGATTTTTGATGCCAACTGATTGCTTCCATCTCTTTAACTTTCAAAAATTCAAATCGAGCCTCAGCTCTGCTTATCTTCTCCCCTTCTGCAAGTGAGGTTTACTCTTCCTTTTGGTCCAGCTCTGAAATTCTATGAAGGAGATTTCTAGCTCTTGTTTCCGGATGACCGAAAGTTGTCTTATTCCAAGTCTTGATCTTCTCCTTAAGCCTTTTTCAGTTTCCTGCAAAACACAAATCCTAGTTCCCCATCTAAAGCAAGCTCCTTCCACCAATTCTCCAGTAAACCCAAAAAACTGGGATCTTCAAACCACATGAGTTCAAACCTAAAGGGAGGAAGACCCCTTTGCACCCCTTTACCGTCCAGTAAAATTGGCACATGATCAGAGATAGACTTATGAAGCACTTTTTGAATGACCTTCAGAAAGTGTCCTTCCCATTCTGGGTTGACCAGAAACTTATCTAGACGAATTAGCTCCGGGTTGTCTTGGTGATTGGACCAGGTAAAACGTGCCCCTTTCAATGGTAAATCAATCAAACGAGAGTGGCTCACAAAGTCTTCGAAGGCCTTCATACTCTTTTTAAGTTTGGATCCCCCTTTCTTTTTAAGTCTGGATGTTGTCTTTCTCCGAAAGAGCCCACTCTAGCTTGTTTGTCTCTCTTTGGACCCTCGAGATTTTCCTGCTCTCTTCCCTCACTATCATATCCTGGCGCCCATGTTTACCTTTTAGTAAATCATAAAATTGAATCAGTTGACCATCACAAGAAAGTCCCGCTGCTATGCCTATCTCTAGGACCTGTTCTTTAGATAGGATCTTAACTTCCTCCTCAATTGGGACTACACTTGATTTAAAGTTCTTGTAGCTCTGGTTGCTCATCCGGTTGGCATTGGTTGGACGAAACATCCCTTACAGTTGTAGTATCTTCTACTAGGTTCGGGAGTCCATGATCAATAGAGTTTTCCCTCATTATTTTTCTCCAACTGCTCGCCTCCATCATATCCAAACTCATTAATCATGTCATTTTTTGCTGATCTCAGACCCCTTTGTGAGACTACCTCTTCTGGCTGGCTGCCATGTACAATTCCCGGATTCCTTCATTTACTTCATGACCATGATTCCCCAAGAATCTGTATATATAGCTCATATAGTCATGAAGAGTGCAGCCAGCTTGGAAATTGTTTTTAGTGTCTTTGTTTTTTAAAATATATTTTTTTTATTTTTTTTAATCATCTAGGTTTGAGAAGATAAGTCTATCTTTTCTGAAGTTTCTCGTAGAGTGAATAGTTTAGCCTGTATAGGTGAGGTGGAGTTTGGAGGACAGGGATGCTGAAATGGGCAACCAACTTGCAATCTGCTACTTGTAGGAATAGGATGTTAAAAATAAGGTGAAGAGGGAACCGACGAGCCTTCTAAGGAAGGAAAATGTAGAAGGGGAATGCTAAGGGGATGGGAAGAGGGGAGGAGGTGCGATAGGACTTGGTCATGTGTTTCTTTCGATTATAATTTCTATGTTTTTTATTTTTTGTTTTTGGAACTTTGAGGGTTTTATGAGTTTTACTTGAAGATCCTCGTTTAAAACAGTTGGTGATTTATAAAGAGGAGCTTGTTTTGCTCTAAGAAGCGAGGGTGGACAATGAAGTTATTGTTCACAAATGGGGATATGGGAAAGTGGAATCTATCTCTCTCTTGGCCATGTGTTTTGCAGCATGTTTGGTGGTGGGTAAAGTGGATGTCATTATTGACAATGTTTAAAACGTAAAGTGGGTAAAGTGGATGCCACTGATGATCCTTTAGACCATGTCTATGTTTGAGCTCCTTGAACCTCCCATTGAATGCAACTTCCCTTTGTTGCCATCTATCATTTTCTACATTTGGAGAATGAATTGAAACCTATCTATGAATCTTGTAACCAGAGGACTTCAGTTGTGCCCCTATCATTTGCTATTTTAACTCATCTGTCTCTTGAGATCGTGATCTCAATAAATTCCCTGGTATAAATTCCTACCGCCACACTCACTTCCTAGAACAAGAAGCATTTGATGGTATTTTTTTTACCAAATTCTGGGATACTTCTGTGATTGAAGAAGGTGGAACAAGGACAGCTGAGAGAAATATACAAGTAGACAGTAAATATATTAAGGTTGGAAAGAGTGATTAGTTAATTTGTCTCATTGATAAAGAAAAATAAAAATAAAAGTGGTTCAAAAAAATATTTGATTTGTCTTCTTTTATATTAATCTATCGAAGTCATGTTATCATAAGATTGTCATTGCTGATGGCAGAAAAACATTAATAAATTATGAGATAAAAGAATTAGACTAGTCTTACTACTTGAATCTGGAAGCAAATTAAGCCAAACAAATCAGAAGTGGAGTCTTTACACTAATAAAAAACTGAAAGTTTTATGTTGGAGAATTTCTACCTCCTTTTTTTATTTGAAAATTCTTTTGCTTGTTTACATCCTTTTCTTGTGCTCTGATTATCTCTTTATTCCATGTATAGTAGCCCTGAGCAAGATGAGCTCCTTCAGTCCTTACACCAACGAAAACTCGAAGCGTCTAATGTATCAGGTTCTCCAGCCCGTAATATGATATTGCGATCAACCTCTAATGAGGGAAAACTAAGGTACTGTTAAATGTTTATCTTAATGAATTCATTTTGAAACTAGAAATATCCATTGCCTATTACTCTATTAGAATGAGGTTTCCAACTTAGTACCTGGATCGTTCTCAATTCTAACCCAGTGCAGTTGTTGTGATGTGATTGTTTTTGAATTTTTTTGATTCCATCAGTTTATCACATAGTGAACCCAACATTGCAAACAATATTTGGCGCCGTAGTCGAAGGAAAGTGATTGCCGAACAACGGACAGCTAGTTCAAGGTTTTATTCTTTCATCGTCTACTTGCCTTGGCATGTTATACGGATGGAAATAGGACTATGATCTGCTTGAAACTAGTTTCTCAGTTCAAGTAATCTGCTGTTTGTAGTTGGATGTGTTATTTTTTTGATAAAAAGTTTGATAGACTTTATAGTTACAGCTATAAATTAATAGGGTTAGTCCCTTCTAGGACATCCGATAAAATTAATAGGGTTAGGATCAGCATACACTGCTTTTGTGTACATGATTTTTAAACTGCTCCCTGGTGCTCACATGGAAACAATCTAAGGGTTGGTTTTGGTGAAGATTTTTTGCCTTGGATCATCTCCATATGGGCCCCTGGAGCAGTGTATAAAATCATATGCGCCAAAGCAGTTTATGCCGACCCCGACACAAATTAATAAGTTTCTTTGTTTTTAGGATAGACTAAGGTGTTCTTTAAAAGGGTTTGCACCACTTTTAAGTAGTTTAAATATTTGAGAAACTCTTGTAGGTACAGAGATAGTATGCCCATTAGAATCCTACATAACTGAAATCAGTCTCATAGAGATCATGTTAACAGGAATGATGTCAAACTAATTTTTATAGTGCATTAGTTTTTGACATGGTCTTTACAAAGATATAATAATCCTTTTTCGTCAAAATATATATAGTCCCTGTGCATATTACCTTGAGTTTAAACATGTTCCTTCATTACGGTGCAGTTTATTTTAGTGAGAAACCTACATTAATGGGAACACAAGCAAGTATCCTTTTGGAAAATCATATAAGCATTTTAAAATCATATGACACTCTTTCGCTGTTTGGTGGGCCTTTAGCACACTCCACACTCACCCTTTTATCGAATTTCATCTTTGTTTTTTTCCTTTATCCTTTTTTTTCTTTGCTTGTGAGTGTAAGATTACTCCATCTTTCTTGTTTCTTCTATTTTAATTTTTGGGTCTGATCTCCTAAGTTGAAGAAGTTGCTCATGAGTCAGATGAGGATCGGTCCATGTGTATCATTCGGAAATGAAATATTTAATTCAAATTAATTATGTGGATGAGTTCCAGATTTTCCTCTCTCTCTCTCTCTCTGGAAAAGTGCACAAATTTAGTTTTACTTCACTCTTGATTTCCAAATTTGCACATGACCACTGGATGCTTCAAAATGAATGAAGAGTTAGACTTTGTGGTGAAGTTGATGTGACTATCATGGGGATTGTCTGCACCATAATTCAGCTAATTTCTGGACGCAGTACTTGGGTAGAAAGTATAACTGGATACTGTTTGGATAGAAGAGGCGTACAAATTGAAGGAATCCTATTTCAAGGGAATACATAGTTGGGTGGTTGTGTAATTGGTTGAAAAGATTTGATCCTTTATAAGGGCAACTGAAAAACATAAATACCCCTAAAAATTAAATGAAAATAGCGGCATAAAATTATTAAATGTTTCATCTTTAGACGTTAATATATCATATACTACTACAACCTGCACACTAGTGTGTGGTTTCAAGTGAACTTAATGAAAGCTCTACCTGGAGTTAATCTTGTTCAATTTAGACTAGATTGATGTTTAGCATATCCCCTGGTTTCTTTGGTTGACATAATGGGCTGCTGGAAACAACCTTAGGATATTCCTAAGACATGGTGAACATAGTTATCATTATGGACTGTTCAAATGTTTGACTTATCTAAAAACTGAAACCACGCACTGTTTGATCATAATAACATCCAAGAAAAGGTCTCATAAGTAAATATTGACAACATCGTGGTATATTAAGTCTATCCTTGTGGTTGATCATCCAAATGAAGGATCTTAATTCAATACTCGACATTTTTTGTTGCGACTTACAACGAACTTTTCACGATTAATTTGGGCCTTTGCAGAGAGTAATTACATGTCTATATGATGTTCCACGATAATAATATGAAAACACAAGAAAATTGAATCATACTTGCATTACTTTATCTCAAATTCTTGATTATTTGGGTTGATCTTATGAATCTTGTTCCACTATTTAATTCTATTCAAGTATAACGTCTTTTAATTCATGTATTCAGTTCCTTCTTTACTACCTTAATCCACACTATTTCAGCCTCTCGCTCTTTACACTCTTTAACGATAACCGCTTCCTTTAATTGGTGTAGCCTACCGATACTGTCCCCACTTAACCACCGTGCACCCCATGGTGTGGGTTTTCCCAGAAGGCCTTGGTACCATTGGAGAGGGCATCAACACTTGAGGAACTTTGATGTGGCTCTTCCTTAAGTGATGTGGACCTATTCGCTCCACATACCATCAACCTAACCCCACATGGAGGTCGTAGGAGGCCTACCCCAAATGTAGAGGTTGTATGGTGACTGGCATACTAACTTTATTTTACCTTTCGCACACCATCTAAGTCAACTTTGTTTTTTGTTTTATTTTGTCCTTTATTGGACTGGTCTAGGTCTCGCTTGAGATGCTCATCTATGATTTCTCTTTTTTATGGTCTTTTCATCCTTATGTTTCTTTTCTTTGCTACCCTCGTTCTTTGGATATGCTGGTTCTTCCCAACATTCTGCTTTATGAAGCGTAACCGATTTTATTTGGTCTTGTAAAAACCATTTGGTTTGATCGTTATGCATTGGTTTTAGAATATCTGGAAGTGCATTTCCACATTAGCCACTCTGAACTAAGTTTGCGGCCAAAATTATTTTCATTAATCACTTAAAGATCCTTTTCAATCCAAATTTCTGGGCTCAGTTTATGCTTTCTATAAAGTTCATACGAATTACGGACCATGTGATGATCCTTCCTATGTTTTTCAAGATTTGTTCGTTAATTTTGTGGATTTTCCTGACGGTTGACCTTCGTGAATGTTCTGTTAGCTTCATCTCTTCTTTTGATATTTGCTTCATCACTTTCTCAAATTGGTTTAAATCGTAGGCATGTAGCTTATTTGTTTGTTCCCACTATAGATTGTGCAACTCTATACATCTCTCATTCTTGTAATTGGGTATTATAACTTTATCTTTCATCCGTCTAACATTTTCTTAGTCCCCAGACCATATGAACATTTTATGCTTTCCTTAAAGTCTTTATAGTGGACTTCCATGCACAGTTCTCTGTCAGTGCTATCCTTGTTCCTTTTATTTTTCTTTATTGCTTTCTCGTTTTGGTCTAAAGTGTGGTTTATGAGTTCGAGCCTACTATAGTTGGTCCAACTCTGTACATACTACTTCGCTATCGGTCACCCAGGAATTTTTAGCCTTGAAGGTGGACCTTGCTGATTCACACGGAATTCCTCTCTCATTCCAGTGGAAATTCTACTACTACTACTACGAGTAGTTCTCAGATATCTCTCTTGTTTTAATGTTTGCTTTATTGCTTTCTCAAATTGGTCTCAGTGTATCTTAAAGGTTTGATCCCACTGTTGTTGTTTGTCGTTGTTTCAGTTTTGTACATCTCTCATTCTTGTAAATGGGTTTTATAGTGTTTATCATTCGTTGTAGCATTTTCTCAGTCTCCAGAATCTTTAGATAGCTTAGTTTGCCAAGTCATCCAGTTTCTCTCATGCACAGATGCAGTTCAACGCTTATACTGTGACCCCATCTGCATCTTGAGATTTCCCCCTCTACAGTATGGTAGAGCTAATATCACTTTTGTATGACTGTGGTTCTCTTTTTTCGTTAGTGAAGTTTCCATGGTCCTTATGCATCTAGGATTAGTAGTTTATTCTAATTTTTAGTTCTGTGACGTTTTCTTTGTTTAGTAATATCTGAAAATAATCCCTTCAACTTTTGTTAATCTCCTAATGACTTGCTATCCCTTCAAACTTGATTTTAGGTCTTCAGGTGCATTCTTCTTATTCTTGAACTTCATAATATTTTTCATATACCCTTTTGATATAGCTGCATGGTTTGTGTTCAGCCCTATTATACAAGTATATGGACATTCTGTAAGGCAGTATTTTCTTTGCCTCTTTCATCACTTTTACGGTTATCTAGTTCTTCTTGCTTTAAACTTACAATGTTGAGTTTTTGTTGACTGGATGATTAACTTAGTTATTTGGCTCTAATAATTTATTGTTATGCATTTACCAGAATGATATGACAACTTTATTACGAGAAGGTCACGTTGTATGATGTTTAGGGGTTTTATAGATTTTTCTACACATTGGTGCCCTTAAAAAGAATAACAATTTCCTTCTCGAGGTTCTAAATACAGACACTCATTATTTTAGATACATCTCCTATCAATCTTCTCATTGTTATTTCTCTGAGTTCGGCAAAATAGCTTTCCATGGTCTTTGATTCGTCTAATCACTAGATAAGTTATTAATTATTTGGTTGAATTGGTTCTAATAGTTTAACCTTAGGCATGACTCATGAGCGAAAATCATATGATAGATATCTAAGGAGGTTGCAGTGAATATATGTTTAGGCTCTACAACATTTTCTCCACATCCATAGATCATTGTAGCACTCATTTTTCTGGGGTGCAAAAAGAGACCTTATTTTATTCTAGAGACCTGTCATACACTCGTACTTATTTACTAGTTATTTTGAAGAAGGGAAACATCTTATTAGTTCTTATTGATTTGTACTCATTTAAGAGTAGTGTGAGAGTTGTTGGTACAACAGTTCATAATATGTTATTACAATTTATATTCTTGATTTCTCTAAAATTCTCTGACCTAGTAAATAAGAGTTTTCAACTCAATGATCTTTGTCAAATATTGTCTATGTATAATAAAAAGAAGTTGACACACTGTTACCCAGATATGCTCATTATGGCTTCTACACTTAGAAATTAAAATTTCCGCTGACGTGGATACTTCTATGTATCTGAGTAACATAGGACATATTTACTCATTTGCTCGTTTTAAATTGTTAAAATGTAGTAATCTTTTAGACTTGGTTTCTGAAAACTTTCACTTTTGCAGTCCAGAGCATCCTTTATTTCGAGGACGTGGACGTTCAATGCTTAGCAGTGGTGGTCGACAATCATTTAGAGAATATGCGGATGATATAGCTGCATCAAGGTCTTATTTTTGTAGAATGCTTAGTGTATCTATCAGTCCACTTCACAGTTTAGGCTATATTTTACTTCTATTCTTCTATTGATTTTTGAGATTGCGTTAGAGAAGCCTCTTGTTTTTCCTTCTTTATATGATCATGCTTGTCTAGTTTAGAACAAGTGATCTCTTTCTATATATGTCTCAGCGTGTTTGTGTTATATTTGCTTCTTCATTAGTTTTGATGAAAAGCTTGCTTGATACCATACTTGGACATGATATAATTTTTTTTCTTTTTTCGCTTGCTACAAATTGCTTTTAACTTGCTCTTTATGTTCATCTTCATATACTTTTGGCCCAAAGGATAAGACTATGTACTTTCTGTTAGCATCTTCCAGACACAGACTCTGTCAATAAATAGAAAAGCATTGGACCAATGTGTTTTTTTTTTCTTTTTTAACATGGAGTCATGCACATAAACCTCACAAGATTCCGTTTCTAAATGGAAATTAAATAATAAATAAGAACTTTAAGATAGATGTTTTGGCTTTCATTCGATCAGGATCGAACAATTTAGCCGATCCTTAAGAACATCCATATTAGCTTTTTATGTTTTATTAGTATGGTGCATGGGGTTTTGCGGAGCTTTGCCTCGATTTAGTCCTGGGCCCTGGCAAAGCCAACACTAACCCGCCATCCCGACCCTAACTCAACTAGCCTGTTAAATGGATATGGTTTTCCCAACCCACCAAAATTAGGGTTCACCTGCGAAACCTTTGGGTCACCCGCCAAACCCCAAACTTTAGTTTCTCTCTTTTATTTTATTTTTTTTGCTAAAAGCTATACCTTAACCATCGTTCACCATCTCCCGTCACTTTAAATAGTTACTAATTGATGATAATAGCTAACCAAGAAATTAAAGAGATTATTTAGTCTTTGAGTTCAAACAAAATTAGAAAATAGTATTCAAAAAAAATATTGTATTTGTTAATATAAATAGGATTACTTGGGTTAGGAGTGACCCTACTACTGTCAGGGTTGGGAAAGCTGATCCATTTAACAAACTAGTCAGGGTTAGGGTTGAACAAACTTGACCTACCGACCTGCCCAGGGTTGACCTTAACCCCAACCTGTTGACAGGCCTACCCCGATTAGAGCCTCGAGCCTTAATCTTTCCCATACCTTTTAAAATGCTGATGCAAACATCTTGTTTTATTGGCAGGAATAGATCCCGTGTTTTTGAGGAGGGGATGTTTATTGATATTAACAACTAATCTTATTTTATGAGTAGTTCTTCAAGGCTCTAAGCTATAGGTTTTCCTAGGTATGAGCATAATATTCATTATGTTGGTGAAGAGAGTTATGTGAATGTGGACTTCTGTATGTAGTTACATTGAGGACTGTGATGAACTGGGGGCAAGTGATGTGGATTAGCCTTTGCCTAAGCTATTTAAATGGCGATTGGGTTGGTATTGCATCGTGATGAATAGGAAGTCGAGGAAAGGAGACTAAATGCGAATGTGTAGTCATTACAAATTCGTAGGGTAGGTGTCCTGTCTTATTTCTCATATGTACCAAAGGTAGGTGATCTTATACTGGTAGGTTCCTAACTTACAATATGATGGTAGGTGCAAAAAGCTTTTATTCCTTGTGGCTGTGGGATTTACTTTTGTGTACTTGAAATGTCAACTTACTGATAGGTTCGAAAACACTATTTAATTAAGCTGCAAGTGCATCGTGATGTCATCAATTTGTCCCATCTTTTCTATTTAATTTCTTTTGGTCTTGGTATATCTTGTTTGACCGTAATTAGACCAATCTTCACCTAAATTGTAGAGTTGACCAAGTCAACAGCATCTGACCATGTTTTGGTCATTCACCGTGATCTTTTGGTAGCGCTAAAACTGATTCTAACCAATTTCGCTCGTTCCATTCCTATTTCCTGCACACAAACAAAATACACTTAATTAATTCAAATGGAGTTAAATAATTAACTAACTAATATAACTATAGAGGTATTAAATGTAATATATATGTGCTTATCACTTACAATATGCATCCAGTATGCAAGTGCTCTTTGTAGCTACTCATGCCAGTTGTTTAGGTGGTCATAGACAATTCCATTGAGTATTTTGAGTAAGGTTCTGTTTTGTTCTTTTTGCTCGACCATTACCTTCTTGGTTGTTGATTTGAGCTGTTTAATGTTGTAGTTGCTTAGAAAGTTAAAGATGTGCCCGTTGACAAAAACCATGGCATATTTTGAGATGTACTTTGGGATGCCAAAGTGGTAGATTATGTTCTCAATAATGTTAATGCTGGCTAGTCCAGTGACACATTCCAAAGGGATTGGTACACTGTAACTATCACTAGTTGTTACTTACGTGACTATTCGGGTGGCACATTCCAAAGGGAGTGTAGGTCCTGATCAGATGAATCTCCTGCTACTGTGGACCTGAGTGACTTGAATGAGGTACCTGGGTTGCAGTTTCACAGATTCGGGTATGTGTGTCGGATTTGGACACGGGTACAGTGTGTCAGACTTGGCATATCCAGAAAATTTAGAATCGGGGACACGGAGTTATTTAGTACTAATTGTGTAGTATTAGTTGTATATATATGTATTACAACAAACTTACATAAGAAATGCATCTAATTACATATTTAAATCAAATTTGATGCACTAGTATACAATGTGGTACCTATCAAGTCTCATTTGTCACCATCAGTAGTTTTTTCCAAGTTGGTGTCATTGTCCACCATATCAAGTCTCATTTGTCACCATCAATAGTTTTTTCCAAGTTGGTGTCATTGTCCACCATAGCTTTAATCTTGTCCTGATGCTCTCTTGTTTCTGGAATCTTTGTTTAACATACATTATATTTTGTATCTTATTGCCTGCGATTTAAGATGGCTCCATTCGAGCATCCATCTAGGAATGTATGGTATAAATGATAGGAAGCCTTTATTTCATGTTACAAAGATATGCCTATTAGTGTTGACTTGTTGAAGGTTCATTTTGGAAATATGTGACAGGAACAGATTGCAAAAAAATTAAATTTGCCATAGGAAACATAAAGGCAGCTATAAGTCCATTGATCTCTTAATACCTCACCAAAGCTTACACGCATTACTGCAACCAAGTTCGTCATTGACCAATCCTTTAGCAATATATTCATTCCTCCTGAACTTCTCTTGTACTCTACAAGTTAACATTCGCCAAGAGGCCTATGTTTCTTTTGTTTTTCTTCAAACATGATATTTTTTGTCAGATTCGACAGTTTCTTGATTCATATGTGTTTGAAGGGAGTCATAGATTATTATGTGTAATTTAGCTATTGATAGTGTGGGCTATGCGGTTAAATTGTTAAATATGACCTGCATGCCTTATCTTTATGAAGCAGTTGGTCAACTAAGATGGTGTCTGAATCGGATTTGTGTGAATCTAACCTTGAATTCTATAGGCTCTTCAAGCTTAGAAATTTTAAAATGAACTCATCTGGATCGAACATCAAGTCAGACATTCATCTTAAATTTGGCTTGTGCTCCAGAGTTTCATTTATAAATAATATTCCTGTGATTTTCTACTTTGATGCTTCAATGTGAAAAAAAAGTGGTGCTGATTTCTACTTTATACAGTTCTTTAATTGGTTTCTTGATTTAAATTCCATTGACGTTATAAACTTATGATGCTGCTAATATATTATCTATCCTTCACTTGTTCTAGATATCGTGTTGAATGATTACATTTTTTTATTTGTTTATGTTTCATTCAGTTAACTTTGTTTGTCTTGAATGTAGTTTTCTCTTAAAAAGAATATATTCTCTGTAGTTCTACACTTCTACTTAATCTTATTACTGTGAGCTGACAAGCTATAAACGTTTACAGGTCAGAAGGTGCCTCAACATCAGAAACTCGTAGAATAAGAAGAAGAAGCATTAGCATTACTCCAGAGATTGGTGACGACATCGTAAGGTTGATTCCTGCCTTCTTTGTCGAGTTATACTACCTTTTTCCTACGTAGGTTCTGTAGGAGCATCACACAGCTCTTACTTATTTTGTGTTAGAGATAAATCTGCTTCGTTTGGGAGACTATATTTGAAGTTTCTTTGTGATTCATTTTCACGTGTATTTGGCTGCTCAAAAATCATTTCACTATTGTAGAAGGACAACACCTTGGAAGTAATCTATTTGCTGTGTGGCTATCAATATATTTCACACATAAATGTGGAGTAGAGATTGATGAAAGGTTCTACTCCCATTGTTTAGTCGCTTCATGAAAAACTGATAAAAGTCATACTCAATTAAACACATTTCACATAATTGTATAGGTTTCTCATATTGAAGATTTGATAACTTACCTTAGTTTGCTAAGGAAAAAGAATACTGCTTATCAAAAAAATGAAAAATAAAAAATAAAAGATAAGAGAAAAGAATATCACACACGTAGCACATGAAATGAGACTGAAACATTTTTTGCTATCTATTACTTGAAAGATCTAAAGAATGCACAGCCACAATCCCATGGATTTCGGATGATCAAGTTCAATGGATAAATACATTAATAGTGGGACCTACCAAATAGAACATGTAATGAAGCGGGGCGTCGTGCACACAACATATTAGTTACGGCATGAGGCACAAAATGATGCGCAGGACCGCGTTGCTTTAAGCTGCTAAGCATATCACATGCAATGCTATATATTTATTCCTGGAATGCTATATATGTATGCCTCTACCTTAAGGATAATGGGGTGCACTGGACTGGCTAAGAGGTCCTCATGGTGTAACATTTCAGTGCGTTGGTTCCGGTTTCAGTGGTACATTGGTAGAGGGTTCATTAGAGGATAACAGTCATCACGAAAGCTTTGCCTCCCTTTCCCTGTTTCTCATCTGTGAAATCGTTTTCCTAAGGAGGATGACGTCAAACTTAAATTCTGTATTGTGGTGATCCAAAAGTCAAAATCTTTATTTTCTTCTAGGCGTGGAACTATCCAAATGTCTTATCTTATACAAATTGTGGTCAGATTTGTCGTGGCAATACCATTTGTTGGGTTTTAAACTATAAGCGTACTTTGGGTTACAAGTTACATATAAAGTGAGAACCATAGTTGTTAAAAACGGACGTATCGTACGATACGTCTTGTGTATCATCTTGTATCGGCAGGGTTCCGTTATGGTATCAGCTCAAAAAACGCATTCGGTCTGTCTCGCACGATTTGCGATACGGTACGATACTTATCGTAACGTATCGTGCCGTATCATCCCGTACTGCCGGTAAAGAGACTGGAAAGAGGGAGAGAGATTGATTAGGGTTTTTAATAAAGGGTGGTTTGGTTTGGTGGAGTTAGATTGGTTTAGGTTTTAAAGTAACTCTGGTTAGGTTAGGGTTTAATCAAACTAAGTTACGCACTTACCCACTTCAAAAACAAACCCTAAAAAAACATAACAGCAACAAGAGCTTCGTTTCGGCGGCGCAGATGAACAGCTTGTCATGGTCTCCTCTCTCTGTAAATCAAATGGTACTTAAGTATCATCTTTCTCTTTCTCCAAAATACTAACCCTTGTCTCTCTCTCTCTCTCTCTCTCTCTCTTCTAGAACCTAACCGGTATTTATCCCTTTTAAAGCCAAGCCCATCTCTCTCTCTCTCTCTCTTTTAATGCCTTATATATACTTAACATGTATTTAAATGTGTAAATCATTTGTATCGCATATCTTACGATATACGGTACGTGATGATACTCGTATCATGATTTTAGGTCTCCGATACACGAAACGATACGCGTTTTGAAAACTATGGTGAGAACGCCAAAGTACTACTAATGTCTGAAAATATGTACACCACGATATGCTTTGTAGTGGTAATTTTCTGTAAATTTTGAGTTCCTATGTCATGTTTATGGTGGACTATCTATTTTACTTGGGAGTTTTATATTGTTTCATAACGAATAGTCTTATAATCTGTTCAATGGACTTGTTTTTAGGGCTGTGCGAGCTATGAATGAAACATTGAAGCAAAACCGACTTCTGAAGCAGCAAGGTCATGATGGATCGGTTGCTAACTCTCCAAATGACAAAAATGATAGTCCAGATCTTCGAAAAAATGTATGTTTTTTTTAGTTTAATTTTTATCCTGTTTGTCAAGGAATGCATTTCAAAGAAAACCCTGTTGCTTTTTATTATAAAAAATTGTCCTTTCCCTTGACTTAATTTTCTTTATGATTACGAGTGCATTGTTGATTTATTAGTTATTACATCCATCCCTTCAAAAAATTTATCACATCCATGACACTAACCTTCTTGCCTTTTGTGTAAACAACTATGTAGTTACATGCTCTCAGGAAAAATGTATTTTGGAACAATAGTTGCTGGAACCTTCTACACTTGGTGCCTTTTCCGAGCTTTGCTCTCCCACCAGTTCCTAAAATAATTTAACTAAAAATACTCCTGGCAACGACTTCGCGCTGCCACACATGCTCCCACTTAGTTGTGGATCAGTAGCACAAATCTGAGACTGAGAGACTTTCTTCACACTTAACTGGTAATGTAGAAACCCTTACTATCACATCCTCATATTCTTAATAAAGAAACTTTCAGATGGACTTAGGTTAATAAAGGTTGAAGCTTTCGCACTCTCAGAACTCTGTATATTATCTTATATAAGTTTGATGTGAGTTAAAGAAGTATAACAATTTTGCATCCATAACTCACTATCTGGTTTCGTAGATTCGTTTTTATGTCGTAGTGTTTGTATGAATATACCTAGTTCCCAATTTCCTCGGTTTTTAATTTGACTCATCACCTAACTCTTAGAAGAGGTAGGCCTCTCACCAGCGGTATGGACGGACCAGGGACCATTTCATAGAAGTGCATTGATATCTTCTTTTTATAAAGCAAATTGGCTTTGATTCGTGAAAAATCCACATCACTTTCTGGTTCTGTTCTAACAAAAGATTCCCTAGTTATGTTGAAAAGGCCCGGCAATTTTTTCCCCTTTGAAAAATCCACATCACTTTCTGGTTCTGTTCTAACAAAAGATTCCCTAGATGAAGCACACTCCAAGTTCCAACCTATGGGTCAGGTAAAAAGGACACCCTTGAGGTGGCCTACTACCCTCAACCACCCTAACTAAGAGGACCACAACTTCTTAGGAATCGGGGCAATCCCAAACAGGGGGACTTGCAGTGTCGTTCCAGTCATGGGAGATGCCATAAACGAAAAGAAACTGACTGCAATGGAACAATTCCTGTTTCACACTCTGCTGATCTCGAGTTAGGAAAGTAAATAATAACCTAAGAAATCTGAATTAGCTATAACCAACTAATAAAGTGCTCCTAAATCATGAGATAATTATGAAGTCATCTTTGTTCTCCATGTCGGACATCATCCTTCATTTCATGGGGATGCTATATTATTGGCGTAGAGAAATGGAGTGTGTCAAAGGGTGCGATTTTGCGAGTTTTTTCTTCCCTCTTCGCCTTTTCCCTTTATTTGTATAGCCATTTTTTTATGCAATATGTTATTTTTTTACTGCCTCAATATATTATTTAGGGTGAACCAACTTTATAAAATGAAGAGGTAGTTAAGGTGAATCACCGACTGCCACTGCCTTGAAACTACAGACAGCGTTGGTGCCACCAGACCACGCCAATATTGTTAAAAAAGTAAAAAGGGAAAAACGGGAGTAAAAAGTAGCCCTGATTAAGCAGTCCTTAGCTTTTCCTGTCTAAATAGTTGTCTTTGCAATCCCCATATGATCTGTAGCACACCATTCCAAATTCATACGCACAAAATATCTCGTTTCCAAAAGAAGAATAAATAATGTCTCAATACTTGATCATCAAATTATCAATTTTCCATCCCCCCTCTCTCTCTCTCTCTCTCTCTCTCTCTCTCTCTCTCTCTCTCGATCATAAAAAAAAAAAAGAAAAGAAAAGAAAGAAAGAAAGACAAACGGTTTCCATCTCTCAGAAATAATTTTGTTTCCAATGTTTCAGGTTGTGTGCATGGACATGCATTTATTTTATTTGCTTATTCTGTTAGGTAATTATAGAATTACCCCACCAATTTCTATTTAGAGTATAGGGCCTTGGAGAAACACAAATACAATCTGAAACTGTATAATTTGAGAGAATCATATGATTGGAGTTGCTATCATACTCGAATCAAAAGATTCACATATGAAACTTAGGATTTTCATACAAAGTGATTCAGACAAGAATCTAATAATTTGGGATAAGATTTCATTTGGATCATACGTTTTGAAAGTACTAGGTTTTTGATAACTCTGGTCAATTGCTTTTAATATTTTGCATCTTAATATAATTGTGCTTAACTAGTTCTCCTTCTTCAGGTACCAAATTTTTGTCTTGATGATCATGACAAAATGTCGAGTGAAATTTCTGGTAGATATAATCATCCTGGAAAGCAACTAAATTCTCAGACGGCAACATCATTACCTTCATCTCCTCGTGCATTTAGAGGTCATGCTTCTGAGAGCATTGGGCGTCCAGATTTTGTAGGAAATGAATTGGTCTCGACATGGAACAAAGTGCTCGAGTCTTCGACATTCCTGAACAAGCCGTTGTTACCTTTTCAAGAATGGAATATTGATTTCTCAGAATTAACTGTTGGAACTCGTGTTGGGATTGGTAAGCATTATTCTTCAATAAGTATTCCCTATTAGTGATATTGTGGACAATGATAAAGGAGGAAACCATGATTCATAAGGTGTCATCAGAACAATAAACTAAAGAAAAGTATTTCTGTGAAATTTTGTAGAGAATGATGCTTTTATTTGGTTCGTTATTATGGTCATACCTAATCCATCGTTCCCTTTTACCTAAGGTGTCTATGCCGTAGTAGATTTTCATTCTTCAATTTGGATATAATCATAAAATTTCCTGTTAACTCTTTCAGTCTTTGAGGTTGTTGACATTTGAAATTTTGATTAGATTTTCGATGAGCTCTCATTTGGAACCCCTAGTAGTTGGGTAATTATAATATTGATCGATATTAACGAGTGATAAACAGATTGTTATCGTGGCTATGCTACAATCAGATTTGTTCAATTCACATAGGGATGTGGCAATCAGTTTCAATCACAAGTTTAAGGTGCCAAATGCATGAATACAACACTTCCCAGTCTTGTCGACAACCTTTAGTTGCGTTAATTTACACCCCACTCAGTAGGTGTTCCTCCTGGTTTAGAATCATAGTCTTGCTCCTGCATCTGAAAATAATTCAGTTAAACTCAACTATATCTGCATTCCTGAAGCCAAGGCCATTAGCTCTCGCCTTTTGCAACCAAGCAAATACCATCATTCAATCTCAGTTAAGAGATATCTTTTTTATTCTACATTTCTACATTTAGAGATGTAACTGAAGACTGAGATTCAAAGCAGGTTTAAGATCATCATATACTACTGCAACAAATCAAGTGAAGTGCCACTTGTATATATTTTGGAGAATTATGAATCTTTGTGTATATTGTATTGTAATATATGCCTATTAGATATGCGACATATCTGACAACTGCTGTTCTGTGCTCTAATTCCTGATTGCAATGTCTAAGGACAATAATTTTCTGTTCTTCTGATGTGTTTGTCTATCATTCTGTTACATTCAAGAAAAATGCCTATTGTTATTTTTCGATACTAGTTTTCTTCTTTTATTGTTATTTTTATTTGTATCAATTATTAGTTACTGGTTACTGTTGGTTTAAAAGATGGTGTGAGCATGAAGAGAGAAGGTCCAGGAATAGACTGTATTTCACAATCAATACCTATTAACCTTATAAAAGTAGGCACTTCAAATTATAAATTTAGAGTTAACATTTTTCTGCATTCATTTCCAGGGTTCTTTGGAGAAGTTTTCCGTGGAATTTGGAATGGGACAGATGTTGCAATCAAGGTTTTCCTAGAGCAAGATTTGACTGCTGAAAATATGGAAGACTTCTGCAATGAAATATCTATTCTAAGGTATCTATCAGTAATCTTTCGAAAATCTTAAGTTATGTAATTCTATTTTTCCTTCTCTGACTTTGAGCTTTTGTATTTTTCTCCAGCCGCCTTCGACATCCAAATGGTACTCTTCTACAACTGAAGTTGCTCAGTTTTTACATTCTCATTTTAGACTTCTGTTGTAAAAAAAGAAAATTGTCCATGATGATGGTTTCGTATGACATAATTCTTAGGCATATGAGTGGAATGAGTGAATCTTTTTATTTACGTGGAAATCTTCTGCAAATATGCTGTTGCCAATCACTTGGCATTTTCCTTTTCTGTTCCTATTTTGATATTGTAAAATTTGTGTGGTAGGAAGAACTGTACTAAGTACAGAATATCTTACTTGTGTAGTGATTGTTTTCTGTTTGTGCAATCTGCAGTTATCTTGTTCCTTGGAGCATGTACAAAGCCTCCTCACTTGTCAATGGTTACTGAATATATGGAGATGGGATCCTTGTATTATTTGATCCATATGAGTGGCCAGAAAAAGAAACTCAGTTGGCGCAGGAAACTAAAGATGCTGCGTGATATTTGCAGGTGAGTCCAACCTGCACCCATATTAATAGAGTTCCGTTTGGCTCATGCTTTTATTGTGGATAATTCTCATGATCCAGTTTCCTTTATTGTGCTTCTTGAGTTCACATTACTTTCCTAGTTTCCTTAGGTACAACTAATCTCAAAATGATAGTGAACTGTAAGTCAACTGAAAAGTGATAAATGCTTTGACTGGGATGTCAATCCTGTCGCTGGACTATCCTAATGTTGCCTACGGAGATCAATCTAATATTTTGAAAGCTGGAACCTTGAGAACATATTTTACTATAGAATTTTATCTTGCATATAAAGGTCGTATTTTATTTTATTTCTTTTTTTTTTTGTCCCCTCCAAACCAAATTTCTGTCTTAAAGCATGCAACTTTGACCAAGTCGAGGGAAATGTAGCTGGTTTGTTAGGAAGCTATGTTGTCACGGGCGGAAAGCGTGGCGGGGCGGAGGAGTCTAAAATTAATAGGGCGGAGCGGGGCGGGGCGGGCCAAGGCGCCCTGATAACCCAGCCACATACCCTCCCTTCTTTATTTTCATTATATAAATTATATCTCCCTTATCAAAATAATAAATAAATACTAAATATTAGGAATTCATGGTCTTAAAATTAATAATTCATGCTCTCAAACTTCAAATAAGTTACTAAACATAAAAATAAAGATAAAATAATACGCCAAGATAAGACGATGTTTTGGAGCGGTAAAACAGAGAGGCGGGGCGGGCATTTTAAAAATTGGAGCCTTTTGGAGCCGTGGCGGAGCCGCAGCGGAGCCTTTGACAACATAGGTTAGGAAGTAACAATCCGATGTTACTTCCCATCTAGATATGGGATCTGGAGCAAATGTTGATTCCCATGATGACTAGTGTTGTAGTGCATATATTTTTCTTGCTCTTAGAGTCTTAGTTATTCTTTTTTGAAAGTTTGAAATAATATATAGATAGAAGGTCAGAATATACATAGTAGGATAAATTGCAGATCCTTACAGTTTAAAGAGATCTCACAATCAAATCCCACCTAAAAATAAAGTCTTCAAAATGAAAACCCTTTACAATACCCCCAGCCCTTCCCCACAGGAACAGTAAACTCTTCACGTGTATAACTAATTCTGGGAAAGAAGGTTCTTTAGCATTGAACATGATGTCATTTCGAAACTTCCACGTAGCCCAAAAGATAGCGTGAGGGATCAGCTTCCATAACCCTTTCCCTTGCTTGGAGAATTGACACCCTTTCCACGTCCCTAACAGCTCCTTTAATGAACCCGGATAGCACCAAGAGAGCTGAAAAGAAAGCAAGAAGAAATGCCACACCCCTGCTGCAAGAGGGCAATTCATCAAGAGATGCTTGGTCGTTTCTTCCTCATGCCCACATAGAACACACACATTACCAAGAGAGAAACCTCTCCTTTGCAACATGTCCACAGTAGGAATTTTCCCCAAAACTGCTGCCCAAGTGAAGAAATTAATTTTGGAGGGCAGTTCACTTCTCTGAAGTGGTGGGAATTAAGTTCCTGTATGCTGATCTAGCCGTGAAGATACCAGAATCAGAAGCCTTCCAAATTCTTTTGTCTTCCTCCAACGGGTCAGCAGGGACCTCTCCCAACACCTCCATAAGCCTCCCAAAGTCGTCAATCTCCCAATCGTTTATGCATCTTTTACTGAAGTGATTCCATGCATATTGCCCCTCCTCCTCGTGCACAAACTCAGCCACCACTCCTTCCTGATTACTGGAAATTGTAAAAGGAATGGGAAAATGATGTAAATCTTTATTTTGTGGAGGGGTATTTTAGTCTTTGCATTCGTTTTAGTTATTTTTCTAGTTTAAATAGTCTTTAGGGTTTCTTTTGGGCGGCAGTTGTTATGTTTGAAGAAGGATTGAAGAAGAACAGTTTTGTAATCCTTTTGGGTCAAGGATAAACCCTAAAATCCTTCTGATTGAATAGTAATCTAAGCTTCCGCCGATTAATTCACATCAGAATTGGTATCAGAGCCCCAAAATTTTGGGCGAAATCGATTGGTGAGGCTTTGTAGCCCAATCGACATCTTCAAAAAAAAAAAACATGGTGAATCCAAGAGGCAGAGGACGACCTCCGGCCTTGGCGACGCGATTAGGTCGGGTCGAGGATGCCATTAACGAGCTGCACGATCTGGTTCAGACCCTTGCTGTTCCATCTCGCCAAAACACGTTCGTTGACGACGTTTTCGACAGACCCAGGGGCCGTTTGCAATCCCGAAGTTCCGATCACCATGCTCCATCGCGGAGAGCCGCGTGCACAGATCAAACCTCTCATCGCTCCTTCTACAGTGAAGATGATGGAGAGTTGCAACGAGAAACTCTGGATCGGGATGAAGATTGGGTAGAGGAAGGCCTGGACCAGCTCCCTGCTGTGTTGCCGGCGGTAAGAGCGGCAGGACGAAGGGTACCTTCCCTGGAGGGTCATGCCGTCGTCGATCAAGGCCATGACCACCGATCTGACCACCGCCACCCACGAAACAATGTTCCAGCAAACCTGGGCCGTCGACTCGAGCCTTGGAGACGCGAAGATGGTGGCTGCCGTCAGCGAAATCGTCCTCAACCTCGGTTGGCAGCAAACCCTAACCCTAACCCACAAAATCCCCGTCCATTTGGTCAAAATCGACGAGTTGCCGCGGAAGGCCGTCATCCATATCGTCATCTCCCTGATTTCCCGCATCCAATGAAGCGAATTGCAAGAGTTAGAAGTGGAGAGAGACGAGCGGCTACTGGTTTCAACCTCGACGATGAGGGGGCAGCACCTGTTGGGGACGAAGAAGATGGAGTAGGGAAAGAGAGAGAGGGTGTTGTGTACGAGAATGAAATAGGGGGTTTATTTGGGCACCCCCATTTTGAGCATGGGCAGGCTGGTTTATTTGAGCAGGCCCCTTTTGGGCATGGGCTTGGCAGACATGGGCCGGAAATTGAAGGGGAGGACGGAGATGGACCCGAGGGTGAGTTTTTTGAGGGCGGACCTGATCTAGGTTATAATGGTGAAGATTTTCGTGGTTTTGGGCAGCAACAATGTCCGTTTGGAGGGGGCCCGATTAATAGGGGTGTGTTTGGTGAAGACCAGCCCCATGTGGGTTTGTTTGGAGAGAGATTTTATGGGCCAGCACACTTGGACCGGACTCATGGTGGCCCAAGGCGACAGAACAGGCCTCATTTTCATCCCCAACCCGAAATTAGGCGCTCCCCCAGCCCACCTCCTGTCGTGCATCATCCACGGGACAATGGGCAGCGTCGACAAGATCCTAATGCGCATTATGGAGGCAATTTCGATTTTATTTATCGCCTTTTAGAAAATCAACAACATGGGGATATGAAAGTCGATTTTGAAGAGTTTGATGGAAGGTTAAATCCTGATAAATTTGTTGATTGGCTCAACAAAGTTGAGAGGGTGTTTGCTTACAAGAATATGGCTGATTTTAAACGGGTGAAGCTTGTTGCCACCAAATTAACGGGTTATGCATCAATGTGGTGGGATGAACTTCAACATCAAAGAGTTATTTCTGGGTATCGTCCAATTTCTACTTGGGATAACATGGAGATGGAGTTGGTTCGTAAATTTATTCCAGTAAATTATGGTATTGAGTTATATATGCGCCTAAGTGGTCGGGATCGGCTTGACTCGCCGAGTAACTCGCGAGTGACTCGAGGATCGGGACTAGGCCGAGCCGAGCCAATGCCGATCTCCCGAGTCCACTGTTAGCCGAGTCACTCGGCGAGTCAGGCCGAGTCATCTGAGTTTTTGCAAAAAGTGTGAATCGGCGAGTGACTCGTCCCTTGACTCGCCTAGTTAAAAACTAAATATTTTTTATAAAAATTCGAATATCTTGTTTTAAAAAAAACTTTAGAACACTTTTATATCCCTTTTATCTCAAACCCCTAACTGAAAACAAGGAGAAAGAGAGAAAGAGAAGCTCGAAATACTACTTGAGAGTCTCGACTTTGAGAGTATCGAAGAACAGGTGCGATTCTTCTCCTCCTCCTCCTCCTCCTTTTCATCTCTTTTCTTTTCTTTCTCTTCTCTCTCTAGTCAACTCTTTTTCTTTTTATGAACCAGTCGACTCTTTTTTTTTTATAAATCCAGCAGCTTATAAAAATTAGAACCATGGGCTGGTTTTAGAAAAAGTAGTTTTTAACTTTTAAATACCGTTGGCTGGTTAAACCAGCAGTTTCTTTCTTTTCTCTCTTTGCAGGCTACTCTTTTTTCTTTTTTTAATCCTAACAATTTTAAATCTAGCAGTTTATAATAATTAAAACCATGGGCTGGTTTTAGAAACAGTGGTTTTTATAACCATGGGCTGGTTAAAGCAGCAGTTTCTTTTAAAAAGAACTACAGACCAGCAGTTTTTAAAAAACCATGGTTGGTTAATAAATCAGTAGTTTCTAAAACCAGGAGTTTGTTTATAAAACCAGCAGTTTCTTTAAAAAAATAACAACCGATCTAAAAAAATCCAGCTGTTTTTAAAAAACCATGGCAGGTTTATAAACCAGCAGTTTCTAAAACCATGGGTTTGTTTATAAAACCATCAGTTTTTAAAACTATTTTCTTACATAATACTATGTTATATATGTGAAAAATATATATAAATATAAATTTATAAATTTACAATGGCCGAGTCACAGCCGAGTGGCTCGCTCGTGACTCGCCTGACTCGGGGATCGGACCCTTGCCGAGTCCATTCCAAACCCGATCCCAACTACTTAGATATGCGCGTTCAAAATCTCAAGCAAAATTCATCCAGTGTCACGTATTATACTGAGGAGTTTCTTCTTCTTTCGTCACGTGCTCGATTATGTGATTCAGAAGAACGCAAGGTTGCACGTTATTTGAATGGGCTAAGTGAGAATTTAAGGAAGCAATTGGCATTTCACAAACTAGCTGGTTTGTCAGAGGCCATCAATTAAGCACTTAAGGCAAACGAATTTTTCAAGTCTAGTGTTGTTCCTCCTACAACCGTTCTTAAGACTTCTACATCAACGGTTACATTTAAGTGTTTTGAATGCGGTGAACTAGGCCATCGAGCTAGTGAATGCCCACGTAAGAAGAAGCGATTGGGTCTCGTGGCAGAGGGAGTAGAGCAAGTTGACCCAAGTCAGACTACCCCAGATGTGATCGATGAATCTCATCCTGTCCTCATCATTGAACCGGAAAGCGGTCTCCCACCTCTTTAAGTTCGAGGTCGAACTCTTTCGCAGTGGGGGTGGATGATTTAAATCTTTATTTTGTGAGGGGTATTTTAGTCTTTGCATTTGTTTTAGATATTTTTTTAGTTTAAATAGTCTTTAGGGTTTCTTTTGGGCGGCAGTTGTTATGTTTTGAAGAGATTGAAGAAGAACAGTTTTGTAATCCTTTGGGGTCAAGGATAAACACTAAAATCCTTCTGATTGAATAGTAATCGAAGCTTCTGCCGATTAATTCTGAATAGTAATCGAAGCTTCCGCCGATTAATTCACATCAGAAAATGATCCTTGAGAATAGTATCCGAGCACCACTTTGCATCCCAAAAGGAGATAGAGAAACCGTTACCTATTGAAAACCTCACAGCATTGTCGAAAGAGGATCTTTGGTTAAATATACCTCTCCAAACCCCTATTCCGTAAGGTAATAACCTATCTCCCGAATCCTAATCAAAGTTAGAAGATCCATACTTCTCGACAATAATCTTCCTCCAAACTGCATCCCTCTCGATCCCAAATCTCCAAAGCCACTTTGAAAGAAGTGGCTTGTTTATAAGCTTCAGATTCTTGACCCCTAAACCTTCCATATCCTTAGAGTCGTCCGAGAGAAACTCACTCATCTTCTTCTCTAGGATCTTTGCCACAGAAGCCGAAATAGAAAACAGAGACAAGAAGTAAGTAGGTAAGGATGCCAAGGTACTCATAATGAGTATCAATTTCCCACCTCTCGAAAGCATGCTCCTCTTCCACAAGGCTAACTTTTTATCGAATCGTTCGATGACCAGATCCCATAAACTTTTAGCCCTATAGTTGGCTCCCAAAGGCAGCCCTAAGTAGGTTGCAGGTAAGCTCTCGGCTTTGCATCCTAGAATCTCTGCTAAGACTCCCAACCCTGCAAAACCACCTACTCCAAACATAGATGATTTAGAATAGTTGATCTTCAGACCGGAAGCCGCTTCAAACCACTTAAGCAATCTCTTTAATGTCAACACCTGATCCGGAGACCGTCCATGAAGATAAGAGTATCGTCAGCGAATTGAAGGTGGGATATGATTAACCCACCCTGTTTCATTGAGAAACCCCTTATTGAACACAACTCCTCAGCCCTATCCATAACCCTGCTATAAGATTCTGTTACGAAAAGAAACAGTAAGCGAGATAGGGGGTCACCATGTCGGAGACCCCTAGAACTGACAAATTCCCCCTTCGCCGAGCCATTAATCGAAACCTTAAAGGGCACTGTTGATAGGCAGACATGAATCCACCATCTCCACTTATCCCCGAACCCAAGAATCCTCAACAAGTCATCTAAGAAATCCCACGACACATGATCATACGCCTTCTCCATGTCAATTTTAACTAACAAACCCTCCGATCCTTCTTTGATTCTAGAATCCAGCACCTCATTAGCGACCATAATACCATCAAGGATCTGTCTACCTTCCACAAAAGCACCTTGAACCGGAGAAATTATCTTGCCCAAAACCTTCTTCAAACGAGTTGCAAGAATCTTCGAGATTATCTTATAAACCAAACCCACCCCCCATTCACGTCCCTAACAGCTTCTTTAACAAACCCGGATAGCACCAAGAGAGCTGAAAAGAAAGCAAGAAGAAATGCCACACCCCTGCTGCAAGAGGGCAATGCATCAAGAGATGCTTGGCCGTTTCTTCCTCATGCCACATAGAACACACATTAGCAAGAGAGAAACCTCTCCTTTGCAACATGTCCAGAGTAGGAATTTTCCCCAAAACTGCTGCCCAAGTGAAGAAATTAATTTTGGAGGGCAGTTCACTTCTCTGAAGTGGTGGGCATTAAGTTCCTGTGTGCTGATCTAGCCGTGAAGATACCAGAATCAGAAGCCTTCCAAATTCTTTTGTCTTCCTCCAACGGGTCAGCAGGGACCTCTTCCAACACCTCCATAAGCCTCCCAAAGTCTTCAATCTCCCAATCGTTTATGCATCTTCTTGATTCCATGCATATTGCCCCTCCTCCTCGTGCACAAACTCAGCCACCACTCCTTCCTGATTACTGGAAATTGTAAAAGGAATGGGAAAAAGATCCTTGAGAGTAGTATCTGAGCACCACTTTGCATCCCAAAAGGAGATAGAGAAACCGTTACCTATTGAAAACCTCACAGCATTGTCGAAAGAGGATCTTTGGTTACATATACCTCTCCAAACCCCTGTTCCGTAAGGTAATAACCTATCTCCCGGATCCTAATCAAAGTTAGAAGATCCATACTTCTCGACAATAATCTTCCTCCAAACTGCATCCCTCTCGATCCCAAATCTCCAAAGCCACTTTGAAAGAAGTGGCTTGTTCATAAGCTTCAGATTCTTGACCCTTAAACCTCCCATAAGAGTCGTCCGAGAGAAAGTCACGCATCTTCTTCTCTGGGATCTTTGCCACAGAAGCCGAAATAGAAAACAGAGACAAGAAGTAAGTAGGTAAGGATGCCAAGGTACTCATAATAGGTATCAGTTTCCCACCTCTCGAAAGCATGCTCCTCTTCCACAAGGCTAACTTTTTATCGAATCGTTCGATGACCGGATCCCATAAACTTTTAGCCCTATAGTTGGCTCCCAAAGGCAGCCCAAAGTAGGTTGCAGGTAAGCTCTCCACTTTGCACCCTAGAATCTCTGCTAAGACCCCTACTCCAAAACCACCTACTCCAAACATAGATGATTTAGAATAGTTGATCTTTAGACCGGAAGCCGCTTCAGATCACTTAAGCAATCTCTTCAATGTCAATACCTGATCCGGAGAACCATCCATGAAGATAAGAGTATCGTCAGCGAATTGAAGGTGGGATATGATTAACCCACCCTCTTTCACTGAGAAACCCCTTATTAAACCCAACTCCTCAGCCCTATCCATAACCCTGCTAAAATCTTCTGTTATGAAAAGAAACAGTAAGGGAGATAGGGGGTCACTATGTCGGAGACCCCTAAAACTGACAAATTCCCCCTTCGCCGAGCCCTTAATCGAAACCTTAAAGGACACTATCAAACTGATTGGACGAAAATCATTCAAAGAATCAGCCCCTGTTTTCTTAGGGATTAAGACCAAGAAGGTTTTGTTTAAAGCCCCGTCCAAAATCCCTTAAAGTCTTAGTTATTTTAAAACAAGCTTTCTCCATGTTTAACCATGTTTCTAACCTGGGATACATTCTCTCTCTTGGTATCCCCATATACAAACTTATGTGTGGGTCCATTTAGTACACACCCATGTACAAACTTATGACAGGATATTTTATTACATGGTATCCTCTCTTGGCTATTTTGATTTAGGGCCCACAATGAGACGAGTATAGATAGGGTAGAACAATTCTAGACTTCGTTGTCAACTTTGAGTTCACTGTGTTTTAGTTAGTAATTATATGATCTTTCTTTTTTTATTTGATTCTGTTGCATCAACTTTTCCAGATGCATTCTTACTATATCATATGCTTAACATAAACTGAAGTACTTCCAAAATATTATTTCTCAACATCAACTTACGGACTTGGTGTATTTTTTGGTTTTGTGGTCAGTATGTCATCGCTCTTAACCATGTTCTTGTTATGGAAGTCTGACATGAGTGAAGTATTAGTGATATGCATTTATTGCTTCTTGCTATATCACCAACCCTGTTTAGATAGTACATCATGCTCGGATTTCACTTGCACCTTTCTTTCATATTGCTCTTTAGAGACCCATACGGAGATGAGTTGTGGGTTAATTTTGGCGAGGATATTTCCAGGGTGATGGGATCATTGTTTCATGTTCTTGTGAACATACAATGTGTGCCAAACATCTCAGCTTTTCACTGCTCCAGACCCTAACAATTAATGTGCTCAGTGGAAGAGATAATACCTGGACCATCTGTTGCTCCTCTCACCACACACACATACACGCTCACCATCCAACCATCACCACCACCAACAAAAACCACTTCATATTTGCAAATTCCTACCAATCATGATATCACTTAGACTCTTATTAGCATATAACTTCCTACACCTGAATTGTTGAGCTCTTTGTTTTGACATTCTCTTATTGAAGGTGTACTGAATTCATCGAGGGTAGAATCTTTTAGATATAGCAGCAAAGCACAGTTAAAATTGTGAGGGGGATAAAGAAACTTTGTAATATTACTATTGAATACACACTAGAACGGACTGAAATTTGAGAATGTTCACCAAAACCTACGGAATTCATATGCTTTCCAGTTTGTTTATACCATTCTTTAACCTCTCCTGACTATAATGAAGCTTCTAAAGTTACAAAAGAAAACTTATACAGTGAGATTTACTGCAATATACTTCTATATAACTTTTTTGATAAAACAGTTTAATCTGGTTTGGTAACACTTCACCTACTCGTGCAACCTACACCCAAAACAATCAGTTAGAGCTGTTATTACCTATCGGATTTGAGTTTCTATCATCATGAGCCTCGTAGCCAAGCCCTAACAGCCCATATTGAAAAGATTATATTGGGTCTAGGAAGGATAGCAAACTCCTTATCTGTTTGACATGTGCTAGCCGAATCTTACTGAGCCAGTTTTCACTCTGGACTTAAATCCTGTAATCAACTTACACTTAAACTGATCAAAGTGTAGGAATTTTTAAATCGTTTTTCGAGTAGTGTGCATCTTTGGCATTTAACTATAACATTAAATAGTTAAATTCTAATATTAAATAACAATAGATAGTATTACTTAATGTCAAGTAACTTTTAGATAAACAATATACTCGTCTTACTCCCTCTCCTATGTTTTGCTCCCACTTTTAGAAAACGAAGAGAAGATTTAATGTGTAGCTCACTTTTTTTTGGATCGTTATATAGATCACAAACAAACATGACCTACTTGCTAAATCTAATATACATGTGCAAACACACCTGCCACCCAGTAATGTTGGTTAATCTCATCTCTTATGTTTATGCATAAAGATGGAACTCTTATCTGATTATTGTTTCATGTTGTCAATTAAGGGGATTGATGTGCATACACAGAATGAAGATCGTTCATCGCGATCTAAAAAGTGCAAATTGCCTTGTGAATAAGCATTGGGTTGTCAAAATATGTGATTTTGGGCTCTCACGAGTAATGACGGACACCCACATTAGAGATTCTTCATCAGCAGGAACTCCAGAATGGATGGCTCCTGAACTCATTCGCAATGAGCCCTTCACAGAGAAATGTGATGTGTTCAGCCTTGGGGTGATAATGTGGGAGCTCTGCACTCTAAATAGACCATGGGAAGGTGTACCACCGATGCAGGTGAGTGATTTCTAGCTTCTCTTGTGATTTCATATTCTGGGAGAACATATATCCATTTTTTTTGAGAATATTAGATTTATCCATTTGGAATTCAAACAATAGAATTCATTCATTTGGAATGCAACAGAATGAAATTACTGTTTTTGTTGTGAATACGAGATTTATCCATCTAAATTGGCAATCGTCATAGACGAGTCTTCAGAAAAAAAAAAAAAAATGCTTGGAGAGGTATCAAGGACTGCAGTATTTTGATTCATGGTTCTCTACTTTTTAGGTCGTTTATGCAGTTGCCAACGAGGGATCACGATTGGAAATTCCTGAAGGTCCTCTTGGGAAGCTGATCCAAGGTATATTAGTTTGAAATTAATTTTCCCCCAATTCCCCTTCTCAAATGGAAACAATTGAGCATGAAAGCTCACTTTTTATTGAATCCCACTTGCAGATTGTTGGGCTGAACCTGATGACCGACCAAGCTGTGAGGAGATTCTCTCTCGTTTGCTCGACTGCGAATATGCACTCTGCTGATCAACTTTCACACAGTACAGATGTGGAAGTTGTCAGCTTTTGAAGTTGTAAATTAGCTATGTATTCTGAAAACAGATCGTTGTCAGCTCAGTTTTCCATAAAACTATTCGCTTTATCTCTTTGTTAAATAGATTCAGTGGCACAAGCTTGAGAAATTTGTTGAAAGTAATAAGTGGTCCTTTTTCTTTTCTGATACAACGGCTCAGGTCCGTTCCGAACTGCTAGTAATCCTCACAGATACAGGAATCTACACAAATAGTAAACTACGTTCTGGAAAGAAACAATAAGTGATTCTGCTTTTCAAATTGACAGCAAGATTTCTTTTTGTATCACTTTCTAGTAGGCATTTTCTGCTGCTGGTGTAGTACTGCTCTTTAAGTAAATAGAGGGGGGAGCGTCTGAGCTCCAAATTTAAAAATGCAAGGCTCGGAGCACCTAATTTATTCTCACGTGGTTGAAGTTTTAATTGTTGAACGACAATTTGCAATATAGATTCAAAACCCGTCTTTCGACACAGTACTTATTCAATGGCTGATGCATTATTATACCTTTTCGGGTCTCAAATAAGCTAATCATTCTTTAACTCTGCTTCAATTATGCCGTCAGCTGCTAGATATGCGGGCGGAACAACCCCAACTTCTTATTCCCTACAGCCCGGCTCCGCTAACTCGCCGACTGACCATTGGAAGGCTCACTTTTTCTAAGTAATGGGGAACTTCTTATTACCTACCGCCCGGCTCCACTAACTCGCCGACTGACCATTGGAAGGCTCATATTTTCTAAGTAATGGGGAAGAGGACCGAAACATGCCACTGAAAGACTCTACTGAGACAAAGATGGGCTGTCAAGAATGTAGTTTTTTCAATTTATTATTTTCTATATTACTAAGTGTTAACTATATTAATGCTATTTAAGGTATATTATATTTATAATAACGAAAGGTCATTGTTTCCCATATTAATTATTTATTACAGAAGAAATAAATTTTCACGCTACAGTAAGAAATAGTAAGTGAGAAAGATAACCATATAACGTGTGCCCTAAGGACACATTGATCGATTGCAGTAGTCTCATGAGCGTAATCTTAATGAAGTTGCTCTTATCAACAACAAATCTTAGGGGTGTATTGAATCAGAATTTTTAAATATTTTGACGGGTTCTTTTAGGTGACTGATTTTGATGGATCCAACAAAAATCTTGCAGAATTATATTGTCTCTTGAAAAAATCAAAAGATATTATAATTCATGGTTTGGAGTTAGGCGAAGTTTTCTTGACTTCTTTCGTGAGTTTATAAAGATTGTCATGGATTTATAAGATGATCAAAATATTTGTTAACTATCAATGTTGTTGGCGGTGGTATTGGTGGTGGAGGTGGTGAGGTAGTGGTGTCACACCCAACTCATCTCTGTGCCAAATATTAGCTCTGCTTTAGCCACCGTATAGGGTTTTGTTCATGGCAAGGGCCCAAGTTTAAGTCCCCAAAAGGTCTCAGACGAAACGAGGGTGCAAGCTGACCCTTATGGATCGAATGCCAACGCTCTCCCCTAGGCGATGTGGATACAATCCCACCCCTAGAGGTATAGAAGTCCCGGCTCTAATACCAAATGTCACGCCCATCCTAGCTAAAAAAAAGCTAGTATATTGTTCTAAACAGTTTTTACTTCCAAAAAATACCATTTAAGGAAATTAATTTTTTTTTACAAAAACGTAGGGTTTATAGCCCAAATATTAAGAACTACATTTTATTTGAAATATTTTAAATTTTGTTTTAGTATTTCATACTTTTATGTGGGGGCCCAATTTTTACGATTCGCTTTGGTCCCTATAATCTCAGGGCTGACCCTGCAAAAAATCTAGCTTTTGCAATGGGATTAAGAAAAGAAACAGAAAAGAAGAAAATATAGCATTCATAAAAAGTAATCACTTTTTGTTCGACTAAAAAAAATAGGGGATTTTGGCCAAAAACCCCTACTTAGAAAACGTTTTAGGATTTAGCCCAACAAACGTTTTCTTTTAGTCTAAGGCCCAAGAGGGTTTCAGTCAGAGGGTTTCAGTGTGTGTAATTTATAGGAAGAGGGTTTCAGTGAAACCCTCTCCGAGAGGGTTTCAGTCAGTTATCCTTGGGCCTTAGACTAAAAGAAAACGTTTGTTGG
>MVGT01004111.1:47542-72348 GCA_002174775.1 Macleaya cordata
TTTCCATCATTCTAATAAAAAAATCAGCCCTCAAATTTTCTCTAATGTGACTCCCTTAATTTAAAGCATATGGTTGTGGATCTTGTCTTAAATGGAAGAATAAGAAAAATGTTTAAAAATGACTTCTTTTTTATTTTTTATTTTTAGGGTAAATTGAATTTACCCCCCCAGAATTAATGCCTAACTTAACATACCCCCCCTCAAAGATCCCGTAATTAGCTTACCCCCTTGCATTCACGGTTTCCGTCCTTGTGCCGTTTAATGGTGTACGTGCTATTCGCACGGTTTGTTTTAAGACATAAACACCCCTCACGCATGCGTCACGTGAGGAACTGAAGTAATCTATTTTCGTTATACCTAAAATACCCTTACACGTGTTCAAATTATGTTTGTTTGATCCGACGATCGAGATCTACATCAAAATAAGACCGTTGAGCAATGGTCTTCTTCTTCCTCACCTCTCTGCTTTTATACATTATATAAGGTAGTAGATATGTTATTTTTGGGATGGAAAAAAACTGATCTAGCTAGTCTCAACGGTTTTGGTTAGGTGTATTTCATCCAATTCGAATTATCTTAAAGCTTTCGGTCAGATTTATTCCACCCAATCTGATTTTAGGGTTTTAAAATTCCAAACCCTAAAATGGGTGGAAACGATGCTTCTAGCAGTCGGCAAAAGGTGAAGTGACCAATAAATCTTAATCTTTTACTAAGTTTATAGAAATTAAATGGTTTGGGAACCAAAACCCTTCTGTAGTTAGTTGATCCTTTCGGATTTTACAGGAGGGTGATTAGTTCAACAACTCCATTAACAGTGAGGGGGTAAGTTAAAAAAAATTAAATATTAATTTATCTTATATATGTTATTCTCTCTCCTTTCAGTATATTTCAAGTTCAAGGTGCCAAATTTGTGAGCTTACCTCACACCATGCCGATGTTCGTCCCTTCATATACAGTGCATGCAAAAGAGAAAATTGTAATGGCATTAGGAAGATGTTGACATCTAACACCGATGCAATTTCGGGAAGGAAGTTCCTAACGTGCCAATATACCATTTGTCGTAGCTTTCAATGGCTTGATGAAGCCGTAGCAGAAAACATAAGCACTTGTTCTACTCCCAAACAACACATCTCAGAAGGTTGTTTCGAATGTGGTGCTACTGACCATTGGCATAGTAAGTGTCCTTGGCTGAAAATCCCATGCAGGGTAGAAGGTTGTTCGGGTGTAAGAAAGTTGAAAACATCAGGAAAAAAGTGTAGTCATGGTGAACAATTCTTACGATGCAATGACTGTCCAGATTTCCAATGGCTCAAAGATGCAAAGAAAGAGTTTGAGGACCACAAGGAGAGTACTCCTATTAACGCAAGGATTATCATCGAAGCAAAAGTTGCAGACATTTGCGCAAAAATTGATAAACGTTTAGGTTTATTTTCATCGAGCCAGTAGGGCTCCAATGCTAAGTAATGCAATTTAGTGGTAGTCCAACTAATGGTTATTAATAATAAAAGTTCTTTTTCCTTGATTCCATGTTATCACAACATGTTATGGTGCAGCACCACTTAATGCACTTTCATTAAATGCACAATAACAATGTACTGGCATAAAACGGAAAAGAACCATACACTTGCATGTTATGGACAAAGAACTACGCACCCGTATAAAATGGATAGGAACCATGCATTTCATATATATGTTAACCAAAGCATCCATATATATAAACTAACCAACAGTCATAATTCATATATGAGTTAACCAACTGTCATAATACCATGAAGCATCCATTGTTTAGCTTCAACAAAATATAACCACGACTATTTTAAGTTTGGGATTGACAAAAAAACACTTACTTAAACATATAGTCCAAGTTAGTTAAGTTATGGTAGTAAACCAAAGTATGTGGTTGACAAAAAAAACCCATAAGCACATCATAGTCAAGACTGACTACTTGGTCCAAACCAAGTGGTGGGCTTATATTTCTTCCCAGACCCTTTTTGTGCCATCTTGGATGGAGGGCATGCTCTAGTAACTGGCACCTTGATGGTTCGTTGTTGATTGCATAGGGTATGTGAAGCAGCACTTGTTGTTGCTGTTGATTCTAGTGGTCGTGCTCCACTGCTAGAACTTTCCCCTTGAGTCCCCATACCACTTCTAGATCTTACCCTTTGAGTCCCCACACCACTGCTAGAACTTGTCTTTTGAGTTCCCACACCTCTACCAAATCTGAGTACAGGACCTTTGCAAGACCTCTTGTTGTGACCCGGCACCCCACACTTCCCACATCTTCTGTATTGCCTTCTAACCCGGCATTCTTCATCCTCATCCCTCCTTCTTGCAACCTTTGGCCTTCCTGGTGCGTTGCTATACTCTGGTGCCTCTACCAAATATTGTGGCTGCATTTATAAGTTTGTATTTCATTTATCTAATTTGTTTGTTCGTATAAATTCTGAAAATAAAAATCAAGGTATGTGATAAACATACCTGTCCCCAGTCCTTGGTTGGTGCATTTGGCCTCACATGACCTGCATAGGCTCTCCTATAAGCAGTCACACTATGATAGTGACTGCAGTACCTACAATCACAACAAATCAAGTTAACTTCATGTTCAAGTAATAATATAAGTTTAATACCAAATGATGAATACAAGTATAATATTATAGTATGATTACAACTCACTTAGGTTACTTACTCTGTCCAGTTGGGCCTCATTAGAGACAACACACATACAACATGAATACATGGGATACCAGATAAATCCCACACCCTGCATTCACATTTTCTATTTGTCAAGTCAACTGTCCACTTGTTTGAGGTTCCTGTTTGCAGCACAGAAAACAAATCATGGTTTGAGCCCAATACTGTGTATCTTTTCAGTTTCCCTTTCATCTGCTCTATCATCTTTGCAGCCCTAGGAACCAACCCATTAGCATCCCAATTCTCTGCCATTCTTTTTCTCTTATACATAGCAGACATCATCATCATTATGTATTCATCTACAAACCCTAACAATGGTTGATCCCTTAGTTTCAAGATCCAGTTGTTGAAACTCTCTGAAAAATTATTTGTAATATGCTCACATTTTGTGTGGGTGGAAAAATGTGCCCTACCCCATGTTTCAACCTTCCGTTTCTCCAAGTACTCACAAGCTGGCTGACAAACTTTCCTGAGTGTGTCCATCCANCTATTTGTCAAGTCAACTGTCCACTTGTTTGAGGTTCCTGTTTGCAGCACAGAAAACAAATCATGGTTTGAGCCCAATACTGTGTATCTTTTCAGTTTCCCTTTCATCTGCTCTATCATCTTTGCAGCCCTAGGAACCAACCCATTAGCATCCCAATTCTCTGCCATTCTTTTTCTCTTATACATAGCAGACATCATCATCATTATGTATTCATCTACAAACCCTAACAATGGTTGATCCCTTAGTTTCAAGATCCAGTTGTTGAAACTCTCTGAAAAATTATTTTTAATATGCTCACATTTTGTGTGGGTGGAAAAATGTGCCCTACCCCATGTTTCAACCTTCTGTTTCTCCAAGTACTCACAATCTGGCTGACAAACTTTCATGAGTGTGTCCATCCACAACACATGATCTGATATCTTGTATGTTTTTGCTGCCCCCATGATAAGTGTTTTAGGTGATCACCTTTATGAACCTGTTTAAAGTTTTTAAACAGATGCCTAAAACAGAACCTATGTGAACACCCAGGGAACAACTGCTCCACAGCCTCTATTAAGGCTTTTTGTCTATCAGAAATGAAGGTGAGCCTCTGTGGATGCAACATAATCATGTCTCTTATGATGTCCAAGAACTTGTACCATGTCTCAAATTTCTCAAAACGACAAATATAAATTGCCAAGGGAAACAACCCATTATTCCCATCTAAAGCCACAGTAGATAAACAAGCCCCACCATACTTTCCCTTCAAAAAGCACCCATCCAACCCAATCACTGGTCGACATCCATCTATAAATCCCTCCAGATATGATGAGAATGCTATACACATCCCATAAAAGGTGGTACCCATATGTTCTCTGCAACAAGTAGCTATACTCTCTGGATTTGCATATAGAATCTGTTGACAAATCTCTGGTGCAAGCTTATAAGACTCCTCATAGTTCCCATTCACCTTGTCTAATATTTTGCATCTCGCTGCCTACCCAGTGTGATTACTTATGTCTATTCCAAACCTCTTTCGGATTGCCTTCACTATTGTAGACCCTGTGTAGGTGTCAATGTTACTGGTAATCTCCTCTTCTAGCATCATAGCCACCCATCTTGCATCAGCTATCTGGTTTTTCTAATTTGTATCATGTGTACAGGTATGCACATCATGCAGGGATTTGCACTGTGAAGCCATCAGGCAGTTGGCTTGCATATAGCCTCCAAGGACATCCAAAAGCCTTGCATGTCCCAAGTAGTCTATTCCCATCATTCTTTTCCCAGTGAATCACAAAAGAATTGGCTATAGCAAAATTCCTTCAAAATTTTCTAGCCTCAAATATAGTAGGCCACTCCATCCCCAGAGTCAACTTATCTGCATATGTTTCATTTATATCTTCCTCATCACATTCTTCATCACCATATAAATTGTCTGATTTAGCCACAAATTCATCGAACCGATTGTTAGGCACAACCCCATCATTTTCATCATCACTGGAGGAGTGTCCACTGTGGTATTGTCTTTCTACTGGCAATTCATCAATGTTGGGTTCCTCACCCTCCAAATTAGGCAGGGGGTCTAGTACCTCTTCGGGTAGCTCATCCACATTAGGTGGTTGAAACATTTCATCAGTATCTATCACATCTAGGTGTTGTTTATGTTTTCCTCTTGCTATCTCTGCCATCTTTGCAGCTCTCTGTGTTCTAGGAGACATAGATACATATACCCCATCAAGCCCTCCACCAACCTCAGACTTTGTGTTTGCCTCCTTATGCTTGAATGTTGCTCTCCTTGCAGCTCTTAAATCCCTAGGGGAATAAGTTGTGGTATGCTTGTGTTTGGTTGGCCTACCCAAGTCTAATTTCCTTCTAGCAGATTGAGATCCTCTATTGAGATTAACTGTCCCACCTCCAACTGTTCTCCTTACAGATTCTGGTGTCTTAGGAGTCCCACACTGCTTGGACTGTTTAGGTGTGATAGACACCTGCTCAGTGTGTCCTCCCTGAGATTGAGATAACATACTGTTGTATGCTATCCTCAAACACTGATGGTGTAGGTATAACATCTTGAGAACTTTGAGAAACTAGCACTTCTGTGTCAACAAACATATGCAATCTGCCAAAAGTATCTGTATCAGACTCATCCCACCACTTGAAAAGGTCACTATCCCTCTCTATTGTTTGCATGATACCATCTCGAAGCCACTTGTACACTTTGGAGTGTCCAATTAACTGTTTCTGAGCCTTGTCCAAATCATTATTAAAGTCAATCAAACTCAGCAAATCTCCATCTAATTCACTGTACTCTAAGTATGCTCCATCACAATAATGGTGGATCCTGCATTTTCCATCATCTGGTTCGGGTACCCATTGCCCACCATAGTGAACTACACTAAACTTACGATCATACAATACCCTTTTGCTGTAACAAAATCATCCAACAAATATAATGCACATAATATATTGGATTCAAACATTTTAGCTATATCTATATATATGATCCTTTTTTGTCTCTCATACTTTTTAATACATAAAGAACTGTTACGAAAGAGACATGCATACAAGTAAACCCTAATCATGTTAAACCCAGACCCAAAGCAAACCTTATCATTTTTTAACAAAGATTAAATTAAACAAAACCAATCATGCATATTAAATCAAAAGTTTTACAAATAAATCATCAACTGTAGATATGGGAATAGTAGAAAATAAAGCGGAAACACAATATTTGCACTGTGCATTCCAAACTAACCCAGATCTTTGCATATAGAAGTTAGAAAAAAAACTATTTCAGAGCAAAAAAAGAGAAACCCTAAAAAAATATTAAAAAAAATGAACAAAACAGTAAGGGAAGACTTACAATCTTGAGTCTCCTTTTCGATTTTGTGTCATTTGATAAGGGGTTTGTTCTTTTCTTCCAAAAAATGGTGGAAATCCACCCTTCATCTACTATCAAAGGTTGCCTGCAAGTCCAAAGCCCACGCCGTTCTCCCTGAAACCCTAGTATAAGTTTGGTGTTTTGTTTCTAGGGTTTACTCGGTTCTAACTCTCTATCTACTCTTGGTTAAGGAAACGTAAGGGGCAAGCTTTCTTTCCCACCTTAAAACAAGTCCCGAAGTTGCAGAGACAATCACTTCCGATTGGACGTATCCCGCATGCCGACGTTAACAACCACACGATTCAGCATTATTTCGTTGACCGTTCGATATAGTGTGAATACGTGTAAGGGTATTTTAGGTATAACGAAAATAGGTTACTTCAGTTCCTCACGTGACGCATGCGTGAGGGGTATTTATGTCTTAAAACAAACCGTGCGAATAGCACGTACACCATTAAACGGCACAACGACGGAAACCGTGAACGCAAGGGGGTAAGCTAATTACGGAATCTTTGAGGGGGGTATGTTAAGTTAGGCATTAATTCTGGGGGGGTAAATTCAATTTACCCAAAAATAAAATATCTCCTCCTAATTGACGTACTATTAATTAAAAGTCTCTCATTATACTCTTTTTCACTCTCTATCTCTTATCCTCCTGCACCTGCGAACAGAAATGCCTTGTTCAGGATGATGAGAATAGTCCCACATGGGATATGAGAGCCTAGCAAATCCAATATATAATGATTTTGGGTAACACCAGTCATTGCTAATTGGTTTTGAGATGGAAGCCAACAAACTTAATATGGTATCAGAACACAGGCCCACACGTGATAGGCCCAACGACCACACGTGTGAGGGGGCGTGATCTCTATGACCTTCTCGGAGTCGATAGCTCTTCAGATCAATCACAGATTAAGCTTGCTTATCGATCACTCCAGAAACGTTGTCATCCGGACATCGCTGGTCCTGCCGGCCATGACATGGCCATCATTCTCAACGACGCCTACTCAATTCTATCTGACCCGAATTCACGCTCAGCTTATGATAAGGTAATAATTAGTATCATATGATTTGATCATTCATTAGAAATTCATAATAGGGAAGAAATCCACTTGCTACACTACTACTCACAAATGAGTATGATACCTTCAATCAGATTTTATATAATCTATCCACGTTATATTTACACTTCTATTACACTTGTTGTGGAGCCCCACAAAAATAATCCATGGGTTGACTTTTGCTCATATGATGCTCTCATTTTGTAGATCAAAATCGGACATTAAATCATCTTCATATGTGCTCACAAACGGGTGTAAAAAATAAACCTAACGAACAAATTTAGCCTCAACAACGCACATGCAAAAGCTTGTTTGAATAAAATTGTATAATTAAGGATCTTGCCAAGATTTTATTTATTTGACTAACATCTATGACACCAACCTGGAATGGCATGGTAGATGCTTACGTGGAAGCTCATTTATGGAACTTTTTTTATACACCCATATGGAGCAAATATGTTTGTCTATGTGGTGCTGACGTGGTGGTATGTACCATACCTTATTGGGTGACAATTAATTTTAGGGTAATTTTGGATCTACTCTGCCACATTAATTTTATGTTGTTTATCTCACTTTTTCTTTACTTATTATTACATTTTTGTTTACATTAGCATTTGACTCATATAAACAAGCGTTGAGCATGTCTGTTGCATGTATTCCTTAATAAGGTTGTTCCTTATGCTAGATTTTTTTCAATTTCATGAATATAGATAAATCAACAACACAATGTAATAGACAAAAGAATAGCATTTAACAAATTGAAGCAGAAAATATATAATCTTAAATCCTATAAATTAAATTAAACATGACAACAATTAAATAAAGATTTTTTACACTAAATACACCACTAAGTAAAAAATCTATCAAAACAAAACATCCAATAAAAGGAATAGAAAAAAAGAAAAATCCACGTGACTCAAAAAATTCATCAAGTATAATATAATAATAAGGGGAGTGAGATTATAGAAGGCCACTTTTGATTTTTTTTTTTTTATCATATCCAATTGCAAATCAATCATCCTACAAATAAAAAAAGAGAAAAATATTAGTAAATACTGAAATGAAAAACTAAAAGAAACAAATTTTGAGGAGTAAAAAGGAAATATTACAAATACAAAATAGAAAATCAAAGTAGAACAACAAAAAATATAGAGAGAGAAAAAAAAGACTGATTTTGACTTATGTTCCATATTCAATTGCAACCATCCCCATTGATTAACCTACAATAAAACATAAAAACATTAGTAAATACTAAAAAAACAAAGTTCATAGAGTTTGAGGAAGAAGAGGAAGTGCAGAGAAGATGAGAAGATAGAAAAGAAATTGCAAAAATAGTCGTTTTCAGGAAGAGAGACGCGAGACTGTGAGAGGATGTGGGAACATTTAGTTTATAGTTTGTGCAATTAGTTACCATGTGGGAGAGAAAATTGTGGGGGTATGATGACGATTTTTTGAAGGAAATAGACTTGGGGACGGTTTTAGTAGAGAGAAAATCGTGGGATATTGGAGAAAATCCCTTATTTTGAAACATTTAGAGAAGATAGGTTAATTGAGAGAATCATGGGAGAAGATGGATTAGTTACTGACGAATAAAAATACCAAATTGCCCTCTATAATAGGATTTACCAAGGACTTTTTTGCCCTTCTAAGTTTAACTTAAACTTTGACAAAAAATAATTATTTTAAGGATATCAAAAGTAAAAAACCTCAAAAAAGGCAATTGGCTTAATTAATAGTATAGATATGATTCAGTAGTCTATAGGAATAATCTCATCACATTAATCATCATCAATTACAAAAAAATAAAAAAAATAAAAATAAAAATAAGGGTTTTTTTTTCTTCTGAATTTTAATTATTTTACAACCATTGGTCTTCAATGAAAACCAACTCCAAATCTTGTTTGGGAGTAACAATATTACTCAACATCGGATCTTACTTTTTTGCACCAAGCAGAACTTCTATTGATCCCCTAACCCATCATGAACAATCAGGTCAGTTTTGTTAGAGGATATTTATGTAATTATATTTCTTTTGATCATTTGTATGTTCTTGTAATATTCAACCCATACAAGGGTATTCTTGAAACTGATTTCTATATAATGTTAACACCGAACCCTAAAGGGTTAAGGAGGTTTATTCTGTCTTGTTAGAGGATATTACACGATCAGTACCATTAAGAAAGAAAACCTCTCCATTACTAATTACCTTCACAAAATCAAACTTACTACTGATGCTCTTGCTTCGATCCAACATCCTGTACCTGACTTGGATTTAGTCTCAAATGTTTTACGAGGTCTTGGGCCCTGATTATGAATCATTTGTTACTTCTATCTTCACCCGCACTACTCTCCTCACCTTTTTCGAACTTCATGCTCTGCTCCTTAATCATGAAGCTCGCCTAGATCTCCTCACCAGCAACAAAACTCAGCTCCTCAGTCTACTGCTTTTGTGGCTCGTACTCAGCCCTCACAGCCACGTGCTCCCTCACCCTTTTGTGGTGCTCGTGGTGGTGGTTACAATCGATTTGATTGCGGTGGTCGTGGTGGTCATGGTGGTGGTCGCACCAATCAGCAGCGCTCCATTCTTGGCGCACCGCCCTCTCCTGCCTCAAATTTGATTGCGGTGGTCGTGGTGGTCGTGGTGGTGTCGCACCAATCAGCAGCGCTCCATTCTTGGCGCACCGCCCTCTCCTGCCTCAAATTCCCATCGTCCACAATGTCAGCTGTGTGGAAAGTATGGACATGTGGTAACCACTTGCTACCAGCGTTTCAATCATAATTTTCACCCGGATGAGATGCCACAATCTTTTGCTGCACTTCACCAATTGGGTTGAACTTAAATGGTCGTTCAATGTTCCCATCCCCAAACTTTCATCACCTTTATTACTACCTCCATACATTTCCCTCCAATCTCCACCTATCGTTTCCTCCTCCCCAATTCATCTTCATCCTCCATCCCAGCAACCCACCGTGTCCTTCTCTTCTCCTCATACCTCTCACTCTTCACCCACCACCCAGCCTGAGTCCTCACCTGCTACTGCTGTCTCAGTGCCAGCCAACGACCCAGTTCCCTCTTCATCACTTGTTGTCTCACTTGCTGCTGCTACTGTTGTCTCACCGCCAGCCAATGAACCAGTTCCCTCTTCATCACCGTCCATCTCAGCACCTTCTCATTATAAAAATGTTGGACCCGTGCACCCTCCCTAACCACCGCCTCACCACATGCAAACTCGATCAAAATTAGGTATTCATAAACCTAAGATTCTTAAATCTTTCCTTGCCACCAAGTATCCACTACCATCTTGTTTTATCACTACTATTACTACCTTACCTTCTGAACCTACCTGTTTTACTCAAGCCTCTAAAGACCCACGTTGGCAAGCTGCAATACTTGATGAGTACAATGCCTTAATACATAATCAAACTTGGTCTTTAGTTCCTCTACGTCTTGGTATGAATGTTGTAGGTTCTAAATGGGCCTATCATGTCAAACAGAAGGCCGATGGTTCTTTAGATCATTGTAAAGCTCGTCTCGTCGCCAAAGGATACTCTCAACAGTATGGCTTAGACTATGCCAAGACGTTTAGTCCAGTTATCAAACCTGTAACCATTCGCTTAGTTCTAAGTGTTGATGTTACATACAACTGGCCTATAAGACAACTTGATGTCAAAAATGCATTCTTAAATGGTTATCTTGACACCGAAGTTTATATCGTTCAACCATAAGGTTTTGTCAATAAAGACTACCCTCATCATGTCTGTCACTTGTACAAAGCCTTATATGGTCTCAAGCAAGCTCCACGAGATTGGTTCCATCGCTTTGCAACTTATCTTCAAGAACTTAGTTTTCACTCATCTCGCTCAGATTATTCTATGTTTGTTCATCATGGTGCACAAGGTGTCATCATCGTTCTTTTCTATGTTGATGATATCATTGTCACTGGTTTCGATCAACCTGGTATTACTCAACTCCTTCGTAATCTACAAAATCAGTTCTCAATGACTAATTTAGGTCCTCTTTATTACTATCTTGGCATCAAGTCTACATGTACTACATTTGGTCTTCTTCTTATGCAGACCAAATACACCCTCGACCTTCTTCAACATGCTGATCTCCTTCAAGCTAAACCGATCTCCACTCCTATTCCCTTTGGTTCCAAATTATCCTCAACTGATAGCAGTCCCTTGTTTTCTGATGTTACCTTGTATAGGAGTTTGGTGGGTGCATTACAGTATCTATCCATGACTCGACCTGATATAACCTACGCGGTTAATCAAGTCAGTCGGTTTATGCACCAACCTCTCACTTTTCATTTTATGGTTGTAAAGCGAATCCTACGATATTTAAAAGGCACAATTGGTCGAGGGATTTTTCTATCACCTCATTTATCTTTGCAGATCACAGCATATTCCGATTCTGATTGGGCTGGCACACCTGATGATGCACGATCAACGACTGGTAGTTGTATTTTTCTTGGCCAAAACATCATCTCTTTGTCCTCCAAGAAGCAGGCCACTGTCTCCAAATCCAGCACAGAGGCCGAGTATCGAGCTTTAGCTATTACTACCGCTGAGATCGCCTGGATTCAGTATCTTCTTCATGATCTAGGCCTCTATCACTCTCGTCCACCAATCCTGCACTGTGACAACATCAGTGCCACTTACTTAGCAGTCAATCCAATTCAACACTCCCGCTCCAAGCATGTTCATGTTGACTACCACTTTGTATGGGAACGTGTCGCAAGGGGACTTCTTCAAGTACTGTATATCTCCACTAAACAACAGTTAGCTGACATTCTTACAAAGGGCCTTCTCCACTCACGATTTAAAGATTTATCTGCCAAGCTCTCACTTCGGATGCATCCACGTTCGACTTGAGGGGGGTGTTAGAGGATATTTTTGTAATTATATTTCTTTTGATCATTTGTATGTTCTTGTAATATTCAACCCATGCAAGGGTATTCTTGTAACTGATTTCTATATAATGTTAACACCGAACTCTAAAGGGTTAAGGAGGTTTATTCATTTACAAGTCTAGTCAACTTGGAACCCCTTAAAAAAAGAATCTCTCCTTTTGTCCCCATACCCATTCATTCCCCGCTTAGCTGCATGCTACCCTTAGACACCATAAACCCCAAAACAAAACAACACTTAATGTATAGTTATATTTTTCAATGAAGTACCCCAAACTCATCATATACACACCCTCCTCACCTACTATTATTCTCTAGATCCAATCACAGATTGACAAATGTCACCCGTTAACACGAGCGACGTATTCCAATTGTTAGGCACCACGCGTCTTGTATATCCCCTGGCAAACACCTGTCATATGACGTACGTACGTCTTGTTTTTTTTCTTACTTAGACATACAATTCAATACATATCCATACAATTCGAAATGGTTTTGTTTCAATAACTATATACATAAATGAGACATTCAAAATATTTCAAAATATATATACTTTTTTTTTTTGAACTGGATAAAATTCTATATATATACTTGATGGTGTCTATATATATCATGATTCATGGAGCAGCAAGCATGTGTCACCCATACAGCTCTCCTCACATTATTAATTAAGTTAAAGGGGAGGGTAGGAGGGTGGGGTATATGCACTAAATATTGATGAATGATACCTAAAAAGACAAGTACCCTAGCTAGCTAGCTAGGAGGTGCAATTATATATTCAGGCCAATGAAGCCATGTATTTCACCCCAAGTAAGAGAGAGAAAGAGAGAAATGTAGAGAGAGAAAGAGAGGGTAGTATTTTTCACCACAAAATATGATATAAAGTACACTAATATATTGCATTCATTGCTTATCAAACTTTTGATACCCATTCTCATACAATATAGAAAATAAGTGCTGAAATTATTTAGAGTTTACATCTCTCTCTCTCTCATAGAAAATAAGTGCTGAAATTATTTAGAGAGGGTAGTATTTTTCACCACAAAATATGATATAAAGAACAGTATCAGATGTTGCATGTCCTGCATTTTTCCTTGTGGATCTCTCGACGTAATTCGGGTTGTTCATTCGAACGGGCAGGTCGAAGAATTCAGCGAAACAATTCGAGCAGGTGACCTAATGAAGTTGAATCCAAAACATGTCGTAAGAAGGCCTTCATTGTCATCTGAAAAAGGTGTTCTTCCAAAAATCATAATCATGCCACGAGACGCCGAGCTTAAACGTGGTAAGATCTATTTTCTAGTACCCGTATCGTCACTACCGGGTAAAACCCGATCCGGATCCATAACAAACAGCAAGAAGAATGAGAAAGAACAGGATATAATAAGTAATGGTACTACTAGAAGCTCATCGTCATCTTTAGGCGGCGGCATGACTACAAAACTTCTCATATCTGATCAGTACTTAACAGAGATCTTATCAGACAAAGTTTCGACTCAAAGGGAACGAAGGAGAGGTCGTATCGGCGTTTGGAGGCCCCATTTGTCGAGCATTTCGGAGACCACGATCCATCTATAAATATATATATAAGTGCTTAATTTTGATTCTAAATTAATTAATGTGCTTCATTTTATAAAAATCAAAAAGATTGATCAATTTGTTTTAACTAGTTTAAACATATATAATTACAGCTAGATTTGGTTCATTATGCATGGATTCTTGCTTTGAATCTCTATGGTGAGATATATATATTGTTTAATTTTTGCAATAGTTTTGATTTGATCGATCTTTGTTGGGGTTTATGCCCTAAAACAATTTAAATTGATAACATTGATAACATTGATAAATTATATTTATTAATAAGCATGATACTATATTATTACTTTATTCATATGATGGATTAAGTGTTGTTCACAAGATGATGTTGTAAGTAAATTATTTGTATGAAGTGTTCATACATGGAGAGATGTAATTTACTGGTTCCTTATATTCTTGTATAGTTCATAGTCAGTGATGAATCTGAACAATTCATCTGATAAGACTATAATACACTAGACTTCTATATTATAGGGTGATGTATCTCCATCACTAGAGTGGCGACTCTAAGTCAGTGTGTTGGTGTATTAAGAATACACTGAACAGGTCAGACAGAATACTTTTTATGTTATTGTCAGCACATAAAAAGATTCTGTAAAACTTGCTAATTGCAAATGTCCTAAATCCTGAGAGCAGAGTATACCCTACAAGTTGGTTTCTACTCACTTTGATCTACCAAACAGTGAGGTCAGACAACGCAAACGTGATCCAATATTCTGGGTAGGTTGGGTGGTCGAAATCACTTAGTGGGATTACTTTGTGTCAATAAGGAATCCACACCAAAATGATATTCCCTTGAGAGCCTAATCAAGAGTATTAATTATTCTAGACTGCGCAGTGATCCTATAAAATGTTTATTGGATTATTAGAATAATTATAATGGTATGATATGGCAGGCAAGGACTAAGATGTAATTACTCGAAAGGTGCTGACATTAATAGTTAATGTTACCTTGGTGTATATTACGAATATCAGTTAAGTGGAGGGACTATTTGCTGGTATAACGAGTGAAGGGCTTCTGAATAATATTCATTTACTTGAGAGTATTCAGTTGCAGTTATTTAGTGGACTTAACTGCAATTAGATTTATTATTTGAGAATTATATGAGATATATGGACCTCAAAGTAATAAATCAAAAGCTTAAGTAAGTGGGGCCCATATGGACCTAACTTGGAGCTAAAGATATGGGAAGAGAGTCTTTCTCTATAAATAGAGATAGGGTTCATAAGATAGCCCACCCTAACTTGTGTATCTAAAACTCTCTCCCAATTTAGAATTCAAGTTATGAGCTTTATGGTTTTAGAAACCCAAAATTCGTAATATATTCCCGTCAGAATTTAAAATCGCGTTTTGAGGCTTTTCGGAGCAGAATTGGAGATTCGCTATTTCACGCAAAGTTGTAGAAAATTCGATTTCCTACAAAAAGCATATATCATGTAGGCGAATCGGATCAACCGTTAGAGAGTTATGGCCGAAATACAGTTGCTGTATCTTTTCGGGTTTTCGACGATTGATCCAGAATGTGGGAGGAAGATCTGGGATTACATGCAAGCGTTCAAACGGTATGTATCTGATCTTCAAGTTATTGTTTTAATTCATGCATCCTCATGTGATCTTGTGAAGGGAAAATAGTTATTTGTTTCCGCTGCACAATTTAATCTAGACCCTATTTTCCCCAACAGTGGTATCAGAGCAGGCTTGAGGCACTGCATGAATTATTACATGAAATCTTTTTATTTAAGGTTGTTCCTGATTATTTAAGGGTTTGATTGATCCAAAATACTTAGGGATTAAATTTATATCAATGAGATTGATAAGGGTTGGATTAATTTTTGGTAAAAGGTCTGTACACAAAGATTAGATTGGGATCCAAGAAAAAGAAAATAGTATTCTTGTTGTTCTTGACCAAAAGAAAGGGTTTCTAAATTTTTCAAAAAAGAAAAGGATTAAAAGTGTGTTTTAATCGGTTTAACAAAAATTAGTAGTTCTTGTTTATTAATTTTATTTTGATTCAGGAAAAGGTTTTATAAAAAAAAAAAAAAAAAAAAAATAGGCAAGGAGTCATGGGTTAGTTTTAGGGTTTCTTTGGTTAAATTGTTTAATTAAAGAAAGTTTTAATTAGAATTTTTAATTAGTTAAAGTGTTTAATTAATTAAATAGAGTTTCTAATTAAAAGATTTCTTAATTAAGAGTTTTAATTAAGGTTTGATATAACCAGGTAATTTTGTTAACGTCAGAGCAATATGAGATATAGTTGTGATGTTATAAATTTTGGTTATTATTAGGTTTGATACAACCAGGCTATTTCTTGATAACATCAGAACTTTAATAGTTAAAGTTTTAATGCTATTGTTATAGTTTTGGTTAAGGGTTGACCTATTAGCTGTTAAGGGGTAACCCAAGAACGGTTATGGGGTAACTCAAAAATGTTATGAGGTGACCTGAAACTGTTATGAGGTAACCCACGAACTGTTATGGGGTAACCCAAGAACGGTTATGGGGCAACTCAAAACTGTTATGAGGTGACCTGAAACTGTTGAGGTAACCCACAAACTGTTATGGGGTAACCTGCTAATTGCTATGAGGTAACCCACGAATTGCTATGGGGTAACCCAGAACTGTTATGGGGTAACCTGCTAATTACTATGGGGTAACCCAGAACTGTTAAGGGGTAACCTGCTGACTGTTATGGGGTAACCCACGAACTGTTATGGGGTAACCCATTGACTGTTAAGGGGAAATCCAGTAACTGTTAAGGGGCGACCCATTAGCAATTAAGTGTTGTTTGGTTTGACATACTAAGGAAAAAGTGTTTTTTATTAAGTGTTGTTTGGTTTGACATATTAAGGAAAAAGTGTTTTTTCTTAAGTGTTGTTTGGTTTGACATATTAAAAAAAAAAAATGTTTTTTCTTAAGTGTTGTTTGGCTAGGCATAATTAAGAAAAAGAGTTTTTTCTTAAGGAATGTTTGGATTGAGTTAAGATAAGTTATTTTGGGATAGGTTAGGGTATAAGGATTTGGGTTAGGAGGTGTTTGGATGTGGACATTGTTAGGGACTGTTTGGTTGGTTCACTCCAACCAATGACCCTACCTAGTCGCCCATGTACAGACCCGTTGGCCCGATCCGACAACCCGGTAACCTGACCAAAATTTCTGACCCGATAACCTAATATCCAAACTCGTTTACTCGGTCCGTGGACTCACGGTCCAACCCGTGGGTCAGCTCGCAGGTCAGATCGACCTAACCCATTCAACTCGCATATCAACCCGACTAGACCAGATCGGATACCACATGGTTCAACCTGTGAGTTAGTCCGTGGTCCAACAAGGTTGTGGCATATATGGAGCGCACGTGTGTGCATGTGTGTGGTGTATCTATGCATCATACGTGTGTGCGGTACACATGCTTGATGTATGTGTGTGATGTTGTGTAGTGGGAGCTGGTGCGTGTACGGTCCACACGTGCGCATGAGTGTAGTACTTTGTTGTGCCACACATGTGTGCTGTGAACGTGTGTAGTATACAAGTATGATCCAGTGCTCCTCACAAAAGGTCATACCGATGCAGCTTAGCTAGACCAAGTCAAATAGAACCAAACGGGGCGAATCGGGTCAACCTGACCCAGATGGTTCAACCAGAAAATTACCCACCAACCAGTAAGGGTTGACCCAGTTAATTGCTGACCTAACCAGTTTGTCAATTGACCAAGGGTTTACAATTGATCAGAGTTGACTCGTACGACTTAAACCGAGTCAGATTAGTCAGGCGACTCTATCCGAGTCAGACTAGTCAGGCGACTCAACCTAAGTCAGACTAGTCAAGCAACTCAAATCGATCCGAACCAGACCGACCCAGACCCTGAAAAACTGTTTTTCAACTTTTGACTCCGGCTTGTTAGACCAGAGTCGGTACTTGCCCTTGCCGGTCCATTCTATGTCAGTGTACAATCTGTTTTTGGCAGATATTGAGGAAAAATAGTTTTTCTTCAGGGTTTCATTTTTAAAAAGTATTTTAAAAGGTTTATTTTACTGAAATGGATAATCCAAGCACCCAATTAATCCCTAGATGTGATGAATCGTGTACAAGCTCTATGTGATAGAATTTTATGGTTACGAATCTATTGATCAATCAATTAAATAATTGAGAACTCCTTATACGATATACATGTGATGTATATGGACTTAGTTGATACATGTGATGTATGCAACACTTTAATGCTCTGAATTATATACATGAGATGTATAATTACATACAATAGATATATGCATTAAATGTATAGTTTGTATGTATTAGTTTTTAGAAATATGTGTTGAATTATTAACATTAGATGTTTATTAATGTGTAATTTTATATTGTACATTATATGTATAGAAATATAATAGACTTTACACAAATGCACATTTTTTCTAAAACTCTAAAATATATCCCTCATTTTAATTAATTAAGTGGGAGAGGGATTGTGTTCATGGAAACACAATCCCACGACCCTCCACCATCGGTCCAAGAATAAGGCTAGGGGTCTAATGCCCATAGGAATAGTACATCCTAGCAGCTTATTGGCTTGGATTGCTTTAATAAGCACGGTATTCGGACTAGAGTGTAGAAAGAGATCTCCCATAGGAGACTGTTTCTATATCTTCTAGCATTCTGAACTGAGATGGTGGACCACACTTAACTAAATGATGAATAAAGAACGCTTCCCATAGGAACGAGGATTTGTCATTAATTTAGGGGTCAGAACAAAATCGGATGTCAAAACAACTTTGACATGAGATGTCAGGATAGGTTCTTTTGATGAAATGGGATTTCAACTGTTTTGGTATACATACAGATATCCCATAGGATTGATGTCTGTATACACAATCAGTTATCCGATATTTATAGTAATTAGAGGGAACTACTATAAATTAAAATTTTTTCAAACTCATGTTGTTTTAGTATTTCATGCTTAGTAGTTCAATAGTTCTCACTTGTAACACATTTTAAATGTAAACCAATAAATTTGACATAAATCATGTGGACTAGATGCGAATTAGATAACTGTCATTAAATGCAGTAAAGTACTTTATGTACTTTAGACTGTGTATCCAGGATTTACGGAATCCTATTATTACCAGGAACTGATTGGAAAAATGTCATAAGTAGGTGAAAAGTTGATGTCTAAGTGTTATAACACTAACATCGGTACTTTACATTTACTAGTGACATTATAGGAAAGGTTGGGGATCAGAATCGTTCTGTTTGACAGATAACGAAAAGTTATATGAACACTATGAGGTGTAGGAACATCAATTAGTCAGCATATACCTGATATGCTGGGACATTGTAGTTCCTTAGAGCCTAACTAGATTTGTTTTCCGAGTAGATTCCTCTACACACTTTTCATGAAAAAGTGGAAAACATTCAAGTTGTATTCCGGTGATCATAAAACTAGATAATCATCTTTGTGTATGTCTTTATGACATGAAACCAAAGAAGAAGTACCCAGTAATTCCTAAAGTTGATCATATCGAGATGGTAAGTATAGAAAAAGTAATAGATGCCAAATAGAAAGTGTTTCTAAATACGGCAAAATAGGATACTCGACAATTAGGAGTCTCAATGATTATCATCGTGTACGGAATAAAATATGAAAACATGATTGACTGTATTATATCTTTACAAGAATAGGTATACAGTCCATCTGTTCTCATTAAGTTTTATTAAGAATGCATTAGATGACATTCGTAGTTGTACATTGATAATAATCCTTAGCTTTTCTCATTACACTTGGATGAATTATTTTTCTTGGAATTCGTTGAATAAATTGTTTCTTCAGTTATTTCAAGTTATCGCTAAAATCTATAAACTTAGTCACTTTAATCTGAATACGATTCAGAGTTTAGTGATTAAGAGTTCCTTTGAAAGGAAGGTAGAAGGTTTTAGTGATTGACTTGTTTAGGTACTCATTGTTGTATGTGGAACCATAAGACATTAAGAGGTAAGTTTCGTCATTCGATACGATCGTAAATGGCAAACACCCTTTTGACTTATATGGTACATGCTAAGTTGAGAACCAATTTATTACACTTAGATTCTTCCAGTAGAATGGTGTAATAAGTGAAGACACAGAATATGCACTGGATACGATGAAATCTATGGTAGATTATAATTCATTACTTTCTTCTGACATATACCTTGGGTAACAGTTAGTAGTCTTCCGTTTTTAACTTATGAATCGTCAGGTTCTTCGACAAGAAAATTGTAATTTGGGCCCAAGCCCATATGAACAATTTATCCTGTCTTAGAATGGATGACAAATCAGAGTCAAGAGCAGAAGCGTATCTGTTTATAGGTATGCAAAAGGAGTTTGTGTTTACAGAGAAAAGTTATATTCTTAAGAATACTGCATAAGTTGACACCAGGATATAAAGCTGAGACACAAGAATTACGTTATTCAATTTTAGAATACATAGGGACTTTATCGTAGTGGGAGGGTTTCACAAGAACCCAATTGATCTTATTCTTGGAGGATGAGAATTCAGTCCCTGAAACTATGAAAATGCTAATTTATTTCGAGACAATGGTTAACTGTTGTGATAAGAGAAGAATCTTTGGATTCTAATCGAGTCTGGGATCTTGTAAAACTTTCATCTAATATTAAAACTATTGGATGAAGAGTTTACAAGGAATAAGAAATTCTGATTGACCGTTAAAGAGACTTGCTGTGACCACATCATTGGCAGTCTTGATTAAATTAACAGAATTTTCTTAGATCGCAAATAATGTTGATATTATCCTCCCAAGAGGCATATTGACATTGGCATTTGCAATCAAGCCAGATAAAGTTCATTACAGTAGGCCATGAGTACTTTGTACATTTATTACAGAAGTAGATGTCTCGAAGTTGATGCATCCGATTTAATTAGAAAATCAAGTTAGTTGATTTTAATTAAATATGGATGGGCTATGTATAAGATGTGGATAGTAAGTAATAATGTTTCCATAGCTATATAGTGATGACATAATGATCATTTATAATGATACCTGAAATGTTATTAAGATTTGGTTATCTAATGGACGTTAATGTAAAAGAACTTTTTGAGAAATTCTTTCATTCTAGTGATCAAGCCTTGCTAGATCAGCTAACTAGAGTATTAGTCTATCTCAAAACTGTAAGGGTCAATAATATACCGATTTTGTTTGGAATGCACTGTTCCATAGAAAATGTTTCTGTGGTATTACTCTTTTGGAATCTTTGTCATATAGACATTGATAAAGGAAGTAAATTGAAAGGCAGTTCCCTATGCTTATGTAATAGGAAGCCTCTCACATAAAGTGCAAGTGACAAAAATCAGATATTTGTCTTACAGGTGGGCTTAGTCAGCTAACATTTGTCGAGTTTTGGTACTGAGATTTATAGAGCTGTAAAGCATGACTTAGATAATCTCAGTTGGATTCGGAGTTACAAAATAGTCCAAATGTTAGTGTTATAATTGGTTGCATTAATTCTGACCTTGTGTCAGATTCAGATCTGGAAATTCTATTTCTAGATATCTTGGTGGATATCATCGAGTGGGAGAGTGTCTACCACGGATGCCAAAGACTTTGTTTAGGCGAGATGGTTAGCCAAGGTTGTATTTGTAAGAAACTTAGTAGAACCTCTACTCTAAAGCTCTGCTTGGTAGTTTTGATTCTCATGCTGATGAGAATACTTACAGATGAAGGTTTCATGCTGATGAAACAAGTGTCACATACGAATCTTATTCTCAGAAGATAAGTAGCTATTGTGACATTAAATTCTTTTAGTGCAAGTGGGAGATTGTTGGGGTTTATGCCCTAAAACAATTTAAATTGATAACATTGATAAATTATATTTATTAATAAGCATGATACTATATTATTACTTTATTCATATGATGGATTAAGTGTTGTTCACAAGATGATGTTGTAAGTAAATTATTTGTATGAAGTGTTCATACATGGAGAGATGTAATTTACTGGTTCCTTATATTCTTGTATAGTTCATAGTCAGTGATGAATCTGAACAATTCATCTGATAAGACTATAATACACTAGACTTCTATATTATAGGGTGATGTATCTCCATCACTAGAGTGGCGACTCTAAGTCAGTGTGTTGGTGTATTAAGAATACACTGAACAGGTCAGACAGAATACTTTTTATGTTATTGTCAGCACATAAAAAGATTCTGTAAAACTTGCTAATTGCAAATGTCCTAAATCCTGAGAGCAGAGTATACCCTACAAGTTGGTTTCTACTCACTTTGATCTACCAAACAGTGAGGTCAGACAACGCAAACGTGATCCAATATTCTGGGTAGGTTGGGTGGTCGAAATCACTTAGTGGGATTACTTTGTGTCAATAAGGAATCCACACCAAAATGATATTCCCTTGAGAGCCTAATCAAGAGTATTAATTATTCTAGACTGCGCAGTGATCCTATAAAATGTTTATTGGATTATTAGAATAATTATAATGGTATGATATGGCAGGCAAGGACTAAGATGTAATTACTCGAAAGGTGCTGACATTAATAGTTAATGTTACCTTGGTGTATATTACGAATATCAGTTAAGTGGAGGGACTATTTGCTGGTATAACGAGTGAAGGGCTTCTGAATAATATTCATTTACTTGAGAGTATTCAGTTGCAGTTATTTAGTGGACTTAACTGCAATTAGATTTATTATTTGAGAATTATATGAGATATATGGACCTCAAAGTAATAAATCAAAAGCTTAAGTAAGTGGGGCCCATATGGACCTAACTTGGAGCTAAAGATATGGGAAGAGAGTCTTTCTCTATAAATAGAGATAGGGTTCATAAGATAGCCCACCCTAACTTGTGTATCTAAAACTCTCTCCCAATTTAGAATTCAAGTTATGAGCTTTATGGTTTTAGAAACCCAAAATTCGTAATATATTCCCGTCAGAATTTAAAATCGCGTTTTGAGGCTTTTCGGAGCAGAATTGGAGATTCGCTATTTCACGCAAAGTTGTAGAAAATTCGATTTCCTACAAAAAGCATATCTCATCTAGGCGAATCGGATCAACCGTTAGAGAGTTATGGCCGAAATACAGTTGCTGTATCTTTTCGAGTTTTTTGACGACTGATCCAGAACGTAGGAGGAAGATCTGTGATTACATGCAAGCGTTCAAACGGTATGTATCTGATCTTCAAGTTATTGTTTTAATTCATGTATCCTCATGTGATCCTGTGAAGGGAAAATAGTTATTTGTTTCCGCTGCACAATTTAATCTAGACCCTATTTTCCCCAACAATCTTCACACCAAATCAACTTCTTTCTATAATTCTATTTTCAATACCCCAAATCCGCTTCTTTGTATAATTGTATTTTCAATACCCCAAATCAGCTTCATCTTTTAAATTTAGAGTTCTAGTTTTTGATATATATATATCCAAAAGCTTTTTGTTCGAAGTTAAACCCACGATCCAAATTCAAAATCTGCATACATCTTATGATTTAGCAATTAACTATTTATCTGTCTTAGTCTTGCCAATAAAAAAAAATGTGATTTTTTATTAAGAAAAACCAGTTTAATTAAACATATTTTGTTCATGAGTATTATACATGAATAGCTAGTCACTTACTCACTGATTGATCTAACTGATTTCAATATAACATTAAGAGTTAGATTGAAGTGGGGTCATGGGTTCAGAACACAGTTGATTTTCTGATCACCCCGTGTTGATCAGACGGGTTGATAGTTGACAGGTGGCACAATTTGGAATATTTTAAGTTTCATTAATATAGTTTTATTCCAAATTAATGTTGTTTAATCTGATCTTTTGGGTTACGAGGCTATAGAATTCATCCAAGACTTGTGATATCAACTACCAGTCCAAATCAATGATTTGGGGGGCCATTATTAATATTATTTTAATGATATGAAGGTAGGGTCACTGAAGTTGATGGAACCTAGATGTACCATAGACTAATTTCCCAAAGATCAAATCTAGAGTACTGAAAGCTGCTTGAAACATACTGAATCTAATCCACATTTTCTGCTTTCTAGCTAGCATAAAATAATAAACTTCTATTGAATGATTGGATGATATTAACAGCACCATATAAAGATGATCCCAATAAATTAGTATCATCTTATCATTGAAGAAAACAAAAAAAGTTTCATATATTCCTATTGAATAGTATTGGTTCCTCTGATACTAAAACATCAACAAGCAAAACCCACTTTTTTTTTTTGAGTTTTGCTAGAATAACACCAAAATTTGACACCAAATATTACATCTACTTTTTAAAAGTGGCATGAGGGGCTGAAATGGAATTAATGCTTTTTCATGATTGGTTTTCAATCAATAAAATAAGCAGATGTAATTTTTGGTGTCAAAATTTGGTGTCATTGTAGTATTGCTCTTTTTTTTTTTGCTAGATAATACAATTTGAAGCTCATCACACCTGTGCTACATGGAATTCAGGAAATACGTTTGGACTGGAACGAGTTCTAGGGATAAATCGATTGATAAGAGGCCTTCAACACGCATTATCGGATACAGTGGAATGTTTATCCTGGAGTTGATACCCAGACCTCTCCTTAAATGGAAAACATATGCCACGACCATTCCACAGAGTCTTTATTGGTTCAAAACCCATCTATTATATATCTATACTATATTACTATAGCTGAAGCGTCTAACGTGGCAGCCTTTGATGTCCACGTGGCACTCTATTCTTTCAGAGTGCCACATCAACAAAAAGCTTGCCAACTCACACACATTAATTTCTAAATAGTTTATGGTAATTAGTTTTCATCCATATTAATTGCCACCATTTCCTCCTATTTTAATTAGGTAGCTATTATAAACNCTCGGTCCGTGGACTCGCGGTTCAACCCGTGGGTCAGCTCGCAGGCCAGATCGACCTAAACCGTTCAACTCGCACATCAACCCGACTGGACCAGATCGGATAACACATGGTTCAACCTATGAGTTAGCTCGTGGTCCAACAAGGTTGTGGCATATATGGAGCACACGTGTGTGCTTGTGTGTGGTGTATCTATGCATCATACGTGTGTGCGGTACACATGCTTGACATATGTGTGTGATGTTGTGTAGTGGGAGCTGGTGCGTGTGCGGTCCACACGTGCGCACGAGTGTAGTACTTTGCTGTGCCACACATGTGTGCTGTGAACGTGTGTAGTATACAAGTATGATCC
>MVGT01002059.1:10147-53357 GCA_002174775.1 Macleaya cordata
GTCTTAATACCTCCACTCTATATTGGTAATTCAATATATTTATCTATTTCTATCTTTTAAAATATTCTTCACATGTTAGAAATTAATTAAAATCTTTATATATTTATCTATATATAAGTTTCTCGGGTTGGGCGGGTTGTCCGGATTAACAATTATTTCTGCCCACGCTTGCCCAAATTCAACTTTGGGTTGGCAAAATGATGCCCATAGTTTTCCAAATGCCCAACAACTTTTGCCCACGCTTGCCCAAATACCAGGTCGGGTTCGGGTTAGTCGGGTTGACCCAACCCAAGTCCCACCCCTAGTGGTAGAGGATAATGGCAGTGAGGTGGTGGTGATGATGTGGGGGGGAGTACTTGTTTTTGGTGGTACGTGGGGTGTCTTTGGTTGCTTTGAAAGCGGGAGTGCTCCTAGAAAACCCTAAAATGAGAAGAAGGTTGTTGTTTGGGCTTTAGTGCCCAAAATATGAGCATCCCCGTGACCATTATAAGAGCCCTAATAACAACAATCTTAATAAAATGTAAGATCATCCATTTTCTATGTTGATGAACCTAAAACCAACCTGAAAAACTCGAGTTGAGGTAGGATCAGTTCGAATTTGGGCTTGGGCACAACCTCATAGGAGCCTTAATTAGAGTCCTACGGTTCTTTTTAAGGACATAAGAAAAATTTCATTAATAATGCAGTAAACACCACTACCAATGAGCATATATAAACAGAAGTGCCATAAATGACATAGATATCAAGCAAATAACATAAAGAACACCACCATTAAATATGTATACTTTGTCCAATTTCAATTAAGCCATCTAAGAGCATTCACAATGGTGTAAAGTAAAAAACTATTTTATTTTATTTTTTTCTCTCTCAAAAAAAAAAAAGAAAACATCGGTGTAAAGTAAAAATCTTTAAAAAAATAATAAAACACGATTTCAGGACACAAATGTAATTTTTTGAAAAAAAATAAAAAAAATATGTTAGGGGCGGTCCAAGAACAGATTAGGATTAAAAAAAAACATTTAAAAAAATTCAAAAGTTAGTGGGGGCGTGAGGCTCCCGCCACGCCCCATTACTTTTTTTAAAAAAAGAAGAAAAGAAAATTGTCCCAGGCATAGAGCTTGCTCCACGCCTCATCTCAAGCTCAATGCCAGTAGCCCGCCCAACTTTTATCTCCATATTCATTTGGAAAAGGTAAAATATACCTTACGCTCTATCTCATAAGAAAAAATACATATTTATCTTATCCACTGCACAACTCTAGTAAGGTAAAATCCATAAAAATAGCACCATGGTAGATGCTCTAACTACAAAAACTAAATAGAGATTAGAATCTAAGATTGAAGGCTTTCTCATAATTAACGTGGCCCGTGATTTGAATGTAACCAAATCCATTGGCCCAAAATAAAAACCCTAGTTAGGCTGATTGTTTTTGTATAAATCCCGGCCAGGCATCTAGCGTTAGGCCTCATGTTCCTGGAAGATGATCAGTAATCCTTTGTTAAACACAAAAACGTATCCAAAGATGCCAAGGATATTTCTTTAAAAATTACATTTGAAAACAGGAAACAAATTATCTAACATTCTCATAAGCCAAAACATTCGTCTCTACTTGAATTCATTAATCCTCAAGAGACCAACAATAATCTTCACAACTTTTATTAAACGACACAAGAATTAAGCTTATCGCAAGGTATTACAAACAAGGGTTAAGAGAGACAAACAAAATTAATGTCATATAAATCCGGTTTATAAGGACTACAAAATTTACATTAATTAATTAGTAATCCATAATCCTACGGCGTGTCGACATTAAACCAAAACAATTCAAGATTAAATAATAATAGTAATAATAAGTAAGACTAAGTAACCCTTAAGCCACGCTTAACTTTGCCTTCTTCTGAGTTCTTAACAAATTTTAACACAAAAAAAAAAAAAAAAAATGGTAGTAGCTTCACAGTAAGATCATCTTTCCCTTATAAAAGCTTCATTTTACAAGCTTAAAAAATCACAACTATAACTTGGTTTCTACAATATTACTGTGAATCAAAAGCTGCGCACAATGGCATCAAAATTTTTGCTTCTTGGCATGTTGATGCATATACTAGTAGTAGGCTCCAATGCCGGAGGAATTGCGATCTATTGGGGTCAAAATGGGAACGAGGGGACGTTATCGGAGACTTGTTCGACTGATAACTATGCGATTGTGATCCTAGCTTTTCTACCCACATTTGGCAACGGACAGACAACATGCTCAACCTAGCTGGTCACTGTGACCCGTATTCTAATGGTTGCATTAGTCTAAGTGATGACATAAAATCGTGCCAAGGAAAAGGTATCAAGGTCATACTTTCCATTGGTGGTGGTGTCGGAAGTTACTACCTTGCTTCCTCTGAGGACGCTAGGCAAGTCGCCACTTATTTATGGAACAATTTTTTGAGAGAAAAATCTGATTCGCGTCCCTTAGGAGACGCCATTTTAGATGGGATCGATTTTGATATCGAAGGAGGAACTAATCAACATTGGGATGAACTTGCAAGATACCTTAAGGGATATGGTAACAAAGGTAAGAAAGTGTACTTAATAGCTGCACCACAATGTCCTTTCCCTGATGCATGGATTGGAGATGCATTGAAGACTAGTCTATTTGACTATGTTTGGGTTCAATTCTATAATAATCCTCCTTGCCAGTACAGTTCTGGTGCTGTTTCTAATCTTGAAGATGCATGGAAGTAATGGACTTCATCAATCCCTGCAACCAAGATATTCTTAGGGTTACCCGCTGCTCCTCAAGCAGCCAGGAGTGGTTTCATTCCTTCAAGCGATCGCACTTCAACTGTTCTTCCCGTGATTAAAGGTTCTAAGAAGTATGGAGTGGCGATGCTCTGGTCTAAGTATTATGATGATCTCACTGGTTATAGTTCTTCTATCAAGAGCCATGTCTGAGAGCTTGATGTAAATAAAATTCCATACCAGTTATGCATGTTTGCTTAAATTCCATCATTATGTACTTTCTCTCTTTTTCTTCTCTCTACTTTCTCTCTCCACTTGTCGACCTCCAGATTTGGATCGTGCCCTTGTGGTCTATACTATTTGCTCTATCTTTTGTTAGTTTCTATCTTTTGAGAGTGTGTATGATTTGGAATGAGTTGGTTTGTTGTTTTCTATGAAAAAAATTCAACTATTGAGTGCATGACTGAATGTGTTATCTATAATGGGTTTGCTTTGAATTTGGGTTTCTCTAATATTCCTTTCTTCGTGTTGAATCATTTCTTCTCTCCTTAATTTTGATTATGTTTTAGGTTGCTAGGTTTAACCCTTTATGGGTTTCTTGGGATTGCTTCTGTTCTGTCTTTGTTAAGGGTAAATTTTCTAGTGCACCCTTTTCTGAAACATTTTCAGTTTGCTTCTTTATTGGTAAGATGGGATTAAATTAAGACAAAGAATGGAGGATTTAGGGATGGCAAAAATCCCCACGGGTCAGGGTCCTTGCGGGAATCCGCCCCTAATGGGGCGGGGATGGGGGAGAAAATTGCATCTCCACCTGGGGACGGGGAGGGGACGGGGATCACTTTCCCCACCCCATCCCCGCCTCCACCCCCGCCTCGTTTAGTGAATGTATATATGTAATACCCCGCTCTCACCTTTCAGGTCTGCAGCACTTACTCAATGAGAACAAGGTATTCCGGTCGAACCATTAACAACCTGTAGCTCTAGGGTGTACGTGTTACACCAAGCTAATAAGAAGCTGCACTCACATTTAAGACACAAGTAAAATAAAGATGAATATAAACTTTATTAACTCAATGATAACCTGTCAATTGAACAAACGAATGAACGTATATTCTCAAAGAATAATGGATTAAACATGTGTCCAAAAAAAACTAAATTTAAATGAAAGAATTAAGTAATGTCTTCACAGAAATCAAGAGAACTCCGAAGACTTATTCTCGAACTACGAACATCACCGCTACTGATTATTCGCCTGTTGACATAGACCTGAAAAGATTAATGGTGGTGCTAGGTCAAAACCTAACCAGCAAGTTCACTAGTTCCCTTACTTAGATTAAGGAGAACCATGAGTTTCACAAGAGCAAGTGGTTTAACATTATAGCATAAGATATGTCAGGATAAGAGATTAAACCAAAGTAACGAGATGTATAAGATAACGGTTGTTGTGTTTTATGATCTTTAGTTGAGATTAAGTTATCGAAACGAGTACGTAGTGCTCTCTAGTTACTAACCTTGTTTCACCCATCCTTGTAGTTCACTCGAGACACTGGTCGTGCGCCACGTGAATCCGGTGAACCGCCTCGAAATCCCTCCCCCGAACACTGGTAACCATGTCGGCGTTACTTATGTGTCAAGTGATTCCGTAGACCGCACTTAGCGATTCCGAAGACCTGGTTTAGAGAGGACCATGCCTATACAGGACCTAAACTATGTTTGCACACAAGCCAAACAAGTTGATTAAGCACACATCAAGCTTATGGAGGTTTCTAACTCATTCTTTAGGTGTTCACAAGTGCTTATCATTATGGAAGCAGTTCACAAGAAGTTACATATGTATTCTAAACTCATAAATAAATATTCTTTAATAGCATGCATGTATATAATCATTATATCCTTCATATATGAGCTAATTACGCAAAAGAAACTCATCAAAAACACTTTCAGGGTAAAAAGGCCAGTAGGTATCGATACACCTTCGGTGGGTATCGATACACCTTCACTGGGTATCGATACCCACTTTCAGACGTGGGAGGTATCGATACCCACTATCAGACGTGGGAGGTATCGATACTCTCCAGAGGGGATATCGATACTTGCCCCATCTGCCAGCTGGTATCGATACCCTCTATATGGGTATCGATACCCTCTGGGTTTTCTCGCGATTTTGAGTTTTGTTCTTCAACAAAACTCCGAGGAAACATAGTTTTTCTCACCTTCAACTTTAGGAAATCATATAACTATCAAATATTCATAGATTTCATGCATTCTAACCATTAGAAACATGCACACATCATACGATCATGGTATACTTGCATTCATTCATGTGGTTAACATATAAACAACATATAATCTAGGTTTTTATACATTCAATCGTTAAGAAAGCATACCAACATCATAAAAAATCTAAATCTACACCAAAAGAGAAAGTTACTACTTGCCTTGAATCACCAAAGAGGTTGAATCCCTGAGAAGAAGAAGAAGAAGATGAACCCATGCACTCTCTCTCTCGGGAGCACGTCTCTTCCTTGATCGATCCTTCAAGAGGGACTTGGAGTTTCTCTGCCTCCAATCCCTAGTTGATTCTCTCTCCCTTGCTCTCCCTCTCTCCCAGCCGACTCTCTCTCTCTCTCTCTCTTCTCTATCGTGGTCGACCTTCACAATGAAAATAGGAGAGTTTTGGGTTTTAGTTTTTATTTATAACTAATTTAAACCCAAACTTACTAAAACCATGTCAGGGTGCCCTTAGCAATAATGAGTGCCCCCTAACATTAGTAAATTAAATTAAAGGGGTATTGCAATATAATTAATTATAAAATTATCTATATATTTATTTAAATAATGATGTATACTTATTTTTATCATATGAGTATATATGTATTTCAATTATTTTTACATTATTCATTATATTTTATTAATTTTAACCTTTAAAAATATTATTTTAAATATAAATTTTGTTAAATTTTTTGCTAGGGATGTGATTTGAGGAGGAAATGGGGACCCGTGGGGAACCCGGCCCCTATAGGGGATTCACAATCCCCGCTCCGCTCCGCCCCGAATAGTGATGGGGATGGAGATGAGGGAGGCAAATCCGACCCCGCCCCGCCCCGCCCCATTGCCATCCCTAGGAGGATTGATTTCTCAAATTGTGGATTCACTGTTGAATTATTATATGTATTTGTATTTGATTGTTTCTGTTTGTTAAAAGTTGTCATGGATTGTGTTTTGATTGCTTCACAATGAAATGCTTGGCTTTAAATTAAGTTTCCATTTGTAGAAGATTTTATGTATGTTATAAAACTTGGCTTTCTTAGTGTTAAAAGTTCTACTATTAATTTGTAATTTTTAAAACGTAGAAATTACCTAGATATCTAAGTGGTTTGTAGGTGGGTTAAAAAAGTCTAAAAACAAAACAGGCTAATGAAATAAATATTTCTTTTAATTTGTTTTTTAGGCTTTAGTGTCATTATATATGTTCCCAAACTTGTCCCTTTAAATGGGTTTTATCCCATACTCTACAACCCTCCATTTTTTCATTTACAACCTCAGTAGGTGCTGATCTTGTGCATTCTATCCCATAGTTTCTAGCCCATCGCTTCAAAATATCCACACCAAATTTTGGTATCAGAGCTTGGTAATTCCGTAGCCTACCCAACCAACTATTCTGGCAACTAAATCAAATACTAGTGGGTTCAACTATTCTCAAAATTTAATCACAATCTTTGACGTTGAAAGTTATGGTTGTTGGAGTCTCCAAATGAAGACTCTCTTTATCTCCCAAAACTTATGGGAGTTATTTCAGAAAGGCTATGATGAACCAGTGACAATGGCGGCCCTTGCAAAATGGAGTCATGCCAGAGAAATTAAGAAGAAGGATGCTAAAACGTTGCTCTTAATTCATTTAAAAAGGGATAAGTAAAATAATTTTTCCATGGATTTTGGGTGCAAGAAAATCAAAGGATACACCGAAAAATTTTAATGGAGGAATTTCAAGGCACAAAGAAAGGAATTTTTATCAAACTATAATCTTTATGGAGAGAGTTTGATAATTTTTTTATGAAAGAAAATGAAACAGTTAAAATATTTTTCTCAAGAGTCTCCAATGTTATAAATCAAATAAGAAGTTATATGGAGATATTATTACAGATCAAAAAACAATTTAAGAAAATTTTAAGAAATATGCCAGCAAAATTCGATCATGTTGTAGCTGCTAAAGAAGAGTCTATGGATTTATCTAAATTATCTTTACATGAACTCATTGCTTCTCTTGAAGCACATGAGTAAAGATTATTCCATGATGCTTTTCTCACTTTAAAGCTTTTTTCGATCTTCCCTTCAATTATTTTTATGATATGCCCTTCTTGATGTCTTGTTAATGATGGCATTTTGCTGATTTCTAGAAGTAGAAGATGAAGATGAATAAGGGTTTTTGTGGGAGAAAACGTCTAGGGTTGGCTTCTGCCTTCTGCCTTTTTTTTTTTTGAATGATAGGTTGAAAAGTGAGAGAAAAATAGGTATGATTAGGTTCTAGTTGACCTCTTTTTATCCTCATATCTCTCTCTAGTTGTTTCTATCTTGAGAGATATTCTTTCTCAATCAGATCTTAAACTAATTAATTCTCAAGATATTTTTTTTGTAACAAGATAGGTGATGACAGAGTTTTTTAGAATAGGTTTTTGGGTTAAGTTATTGTGTGGTTTTGATCATTGGATCATGACATCCAACGGTTAGTATTGTTCCTTAGTTAGCAAGGTTTTATTTTAGGTAACTAAAAAGGATTGAATAGAATCGATATGGATCCAAATCTAATTTTTAATTTAAATGGAATGCAAAACAACTTTCTAAACTATCTATATTTGATAATCTTAAGTGGGGTCCACTAAATCTTTTTTTTACATACATATTAAACTAGCCACCATATCCTGTGCCGTTTTTTTAACCCACACTTAAAAGTAAGAGTTTTGTTAACCTAAAACTTCTCCTATAGTATATTATAATAGATAATAGATTACATCCTACGAGTTTATTTGATTGAAGATATTATTGTCATGGGTTGGGAACGTCATTCCCATGCCCATCATCCAAGATATTGTTGTCATGGGTTTGTATCTCATGGTTGAGATTATTCCTATGAGTTATGGACTTAGAAGTTTTCAAATTCTCAAACACTTGGTATTATTCATGATCCTCTACCTAATTAAAACGGAGATGGGTGGTACACCCCTACATGCGATAAAAAGTATTGGGTAGGACAACGTTTTATTTTGGCTCGTACCGCATAAGTAATGGATAAGGACCACCTAAGTTAAGGGCTACCTGGTAATGTTAAGGGCTGCTGGTAAGGATACTACAACCAAGTCAAATACATTTTACTTGTTTTAAAAAACTAACTCACATTTAACTCCAGTCAACAACCAAACATATGTCTTTTTACCAAAAAACAAAAAAAAAGAATAGACTATGTATTGTCCGAACTCGAGCCGGACATGCACAACCAATTTTTTTTTTAGTTTTGTACTTTTCTAGTTTTCTCCACACTGCTTGCTCTCTTTTCTTCTAAATTTCTTTTTTTTTTGGATGTTTTGATGACCCAATGCCTTCATTAAACTCGTTTTGTGAAAAAAAAAACATCATCCATTAATGGTGGAGTTAAATTTATTTCATACCATATTAGAATCCCAAATGTAAGATTCAATTTTCAGAATATTTGAGTAGGAGGTTGAATGGGCTCGGTGTTGTGATGATGAATAGAAAACCTAGAATTTTTTATTATTTGACCAAAAGATGATAGCCCTTATTAAAACACACACCATATTCAGTCAACTATTACTAACCTTTAGATTAACTAACACTTATCGGTTGCCTATGCGGTAGATATCACGAGACTTTATTGTTGGAGCGCTTAGTCCATAGCACACGTTAGTGCACATAAAAAGACTAAAAAACTCTTCCATTGACGGAGAGAAAAAAATTCTTATTTTTAAGTTAATTTTAACATTAAAATGGCTATAACTTCCAAAATATAAATCAGATTTGAGCATAAATTATATTTTGAGAAGCATTTTTCAAGATCTTTCAAATGAGATCAATCATAGATACCAAATTCGAAAAGAAAAAAACCCATTCACAAAACGAATGCAAACCCATATTTGCATACAATTTTTAGTATACAATAGTTAAGTTTGCACATATGAGTTCCGATATTTGAATTTTCTTACCATAAACTTCAATACATGCAAATACATAACGTATATGGGCTAAAAAAAAGTGCACAAACTTAAAAAAAAAAAATTTAAAAAAACTATGCAAATTACAACTTGCATACTCACTAGGTTTTCAATTATGCATTCCAAATTCAACAATACATTACTGAACATCAAAACAAATGCATAATGCACACAGGCTAAAAAAAGTGCAGAAACTCAATTTTTATTAAAATAAAAAACTAAATTACAACTTGCATACTCAATAGGTTTCTAATTATGCATTTCAAGTTCAACAATATATCACTGAACATCAAAACATAAAATTTTGAAATATATATATATATATATGCATATACAAAAGTGCAAATGCTCGAATTTTTTAAAAATAAACTATGCAAATTACAACTTGTATTTCACCTGGGTATGCAATTTAGGTTTGCATAATCAGATGATAATATACTTTTGAATTTTGAATTTTGTATTGTTGTCTGATCTTGTTTTGAAGATCCTTGAAAAATGCTTTCCAAAAATATAAATTTTGTCTTATTTTTAAACATGTGGCAATATTATCTTATTTTTATGGAAGCTAATAGTTAGTTAAATCTTTTTTTAATTTATTCATTTTTTCTTAGTTAGTTTATATGAATTTACTTTTAAGCAAAGGAATCAATAGAAAAAAATAAAAATCATAAACATCTATACTAATATATTAAGCCAATTGCTTTTTTTTGGGTTTTTTACAATCAATGACCTTAAAAACATAACAAACCATTTAATTATACAAGGTTAAATTCGACATTTTTTACCCTCCAAAAGAAGAAGTTAAGGGGTAAAATTATAAATGCGTGCCTAATAACCTTCCCACCCTTGGCAACTCATCCCGATTCCCTCCCCCCTCTCTCAATCGCTCTCCCCCAACTCTCTTTCTACCCTCTCTCTTCCCTCCCCATCTCTCTCTATCCTTCCCTCACCCATCTCTCTTTCTCTCACTTCATAAAAATGCAGCTACATCTATTTCTCTTTCTCTCACTTCCTAAAAAAGCAACTACAGCGTATGTACAGTTCAAAGAGTTAAAAAGGTAGTACTCTATCTCTACTTTTTTTTATATTGTTTAATGAGAGTTTAATATAGTAGAGAGGGATAGGGTATTGGAATTTTTTTTTTTACAGCTACATCGTATTAGAAATTGTTCCTTTTCTTTTTCTTTTTACAACTACATCGTATTGGACATTGATGGTGTGGTATTTTCTCAATCTCCGTATCTTTTTTTAATAGGTACATCATATTGTAGTAATAATATTGGACATCATATTGGGTATCTTTTTTTTAAAATAATAATTCAATTTGTATTTTAGATGATAGATCACTTATTATCAACAAAAACCCAAATGTTTTAATCTATACTAACGTATTAAGCCAATTGTTTTTTCACAATATTGGGCTGAAAGCCCTCCTTTTATAATGGTTTCAAGTAGAGGACAAGCACTTTTTGTTTTATAAGTCTAATCCCTGTTTTTAGCGTTTTGTAAGCAAAGGAGTTAGTTCCTTCTTTTATTTTAAAATAACAAAATTTTGGTACCTAAACTATCCTTCCCTTTACTAAACACGTAGTTTCCAACTGTTTTTGCTTTATGGGAACTGATGACGTGGCAGAGAGAGAAAATAAGTTTTTTTAAAATTAAAAATGCTATAAATTTTAATCTGCAATTTAGATATTAGCCAAATGTATATTTTTGGAAAGCATTTTTCAAGATCTTAAAAATAAGACCAGACAACAATACTAAATTCAAAAAAAAAATCTTCGTAATTAAACTATAAAAGTAGATTACTGGATCATGCAAACAGATTGCATACTTAAAAACCTATGCAAATTATAATTTGCATACTTAAAAATAAAGCAAATTATAATTTTCATAAGGGTTTTTTTTAACTGGGCTATGCAAACAGATTGCATACATAAAAACCTATGCAAATTATAATTTGCATACTTAAAAACAATGCAAATTATAATTTGCATAGGCACTTTTAAATACTTTTGAGCATCTGCACTTTTCAAAGCCTTTATGCAAACAAATTGCGTAAGAAAAACACTGAAAAACTACTTTTTAGACAATGTAAATTATAATTTTCATAGGCAGTTTTGAATACATTTGAGCATCTGCACTTTTCAAAGCCTTTATGCAAATAAATTGCATAAGAAAAAAGTCGAAAAACTGCTTTTTAAACAATGCAAACTATAATTTGCATACAATTATTTAAGTTTTTAGCTTGTTAAATAGGTTTTTCTGGATTTTTTTAAATTTGGTATTCATGTCTGATCTTGTTTTAAAGATCTTGAAAAATACTTTACAATGGTATAAATTTTGTTCAAATCCGATTTATATTTTGAAAGTTATAACCATTTTTATGTTAAAATTCATTAATTGGGATTTGCTAACATGCACCGTCGTTATTGAGCAGATGATTTTTTCGTCTTTATGCATCGTGCTAACATGTGCCGAGGACTGTACGACATAAAAGAAAAAAAAAAAGACTGTCCTCCAAGTCAGTTTTCTTCCCATGTAAGGGCATCCTACTCATTTTCTGTTGTTTTTTATTGGGGCTTTTTACAAAAAAAAACATAACAAATCCTTTAATTATTTTAGAAATTAGAATTAAGTAGATTTAGATCATCTACGTTGTGTTATTACACTCTATATATGAATACCTCCTATAAGCTCATATGGAGATAACCTACCAACTACTTAATTTTTATCACTAAAAGATTAAACTTTTTTTATTTTTTTACTTCGTTGTAAACTACTTAATTTTTTTTTCAGGATGATTCCATCACGAAGTGATCAAACCTTTTTTAATTAAGTAGAGATCATTTTTTTTACTCTGTTGTACACTACTTAATTTCTTTAACGGATGATTCCATCAAGAAATTAGACCTTTTTATTTTTTACTTTGTTTTACACTACTTAATGTTTTTAATGGATGATTTCATCACGAATATATCTGACTTTTTTTTTCTTTATTGTACACTACTTAATTTTCTTTACGGATGATTCTATCATGAAGAGATTATTTTTTTTTACTCTGTGGTACACTACTTAATTTTTTTTCTTTGTTGTACACTACTTAATTTTCTTTACGAATGATTCCATCGTGAAGAGATCATTTTTTTTACTTTGTTATACACTACTTAATTTTTTTTTAACAGATGATTCATGCACAAAGATCTCACTCTTTTTTTAATTTTTTGTAATTTTGACAGATAATTACTTTGTAATTGTGAGTGTCATGATATGATTTGTTATTGTTATTCATACCCATAGTAAGGAACAAGTCCAACGTAAGGAATACGTGCAACACACGTGCAAAAGGCTAGTGATAACTTATACCAAACTGTTTTTAAACCATAAATATTTTTTTTAGTAATCAATTTTATTTTCAAGTACAGTTTGGTAAAATTTATACAATAATTGATTCTGGTAAAATTACTTTTATCATAATTAATTTTAGAATTAGAAGCAATTCTGACGCATAAATTTTACCAAACAAGCTCTAATTAAGCAGTTATTTTCATAATCAAGTAAATATCTCAACATGGCCCCACAAGTGTGCTATAAGCAGATTGTAGTGAGGTGTTAACACACAAAAAATGTCGGGGTGCAAGTAAAATTTGCTTATTAATGTAGAATTTTCTTAATAATTGGGGACTTCTTTTTTGGATCCTTCGTACTATTTTTGTTTTGAAGTATTATTTTTTGGGCTAGGTTGTATAGCCCCCTTATATAACTCCTAGCTTGTGGGGCCTACATTTAATGCATCCGTGAGCTAATTTTTGGAGAGGATGTTCTCCTCACTATGTACTTCATCATATTCAAAAATCAGCTCGTTCTAAAACTCTAACCCCTTCAAATTAGCTCTTAAAAAATTTGTAAGTTTTAAACTTTTATTTGGACCGTTGATTTAAACGGGTAGATTTGAGGTTACAAGTTTTAAGTCAGGCTGATTTCAGGTAACTATGTTCTCCTCATCGTGTAGATCATTTTCTCCAAAAATCAGCCTTTGACCCTTATTTATTAATTATTTGTTAGAAAATATTTAAAAATTAGTATAACCTTAAACATGTAATTTAGATTTTGGGACTTTAACCAAAAGGGCTTAGGGATAGGGCCAGACTTGAATGAATTCCCTAGATATTTCTAAAAAGTTTGTAGAGTAATATGAAAGGGTGTGGAACTTAATGGAAAAGAGTACAACTAAGATATTTTTGGAGAAGATTTTAAGAAATTCATCTTAACTGTTAAATCTATACCACATATACGTACATAATCTAAGCATTTCCATTGTATCCCATTGTGCATAAATAGGGGGCCGGCCTCATTCATATGTGACCATTCTCAAATTAGTCATGAGTAATTAGAGTTATCTTACTCTCTTAAATGTGTGCATACTTGTTTACAACTAAAAGATTATGCTTGGTTCAAATTCTCTTACTCATTTGTGTAGTTTTCACACATTCTCTTCCTTTAGTTAATAAATTTTGCCCTTCTTTTCAAGATATTAGTTAAAATAATAATTTTAAATAACTGATATTAAAATTTTAACTTTTGGCATGTGCAATATTTTCACTATTTTAGTAGTATATGTTATTGTTTCAAGTTAAATCAAAAACACATAAATCTTATTATTAACTTAAATAAATATTTTATACTCAACTAATTTGAATTTTCGAATCTCTACATTGCAATAGTGAAGATCTAAGCCGTTGGAGAAAACTAAAAAAAAAATAACATGAGTAAATAAAAAAGTTTCATACGATAATTTGTATTCCCGGATCTTTTTGCCAAAAGATATGTTTACATTCTTCTTGGCTTGATAAGTGTGTCACCAACACTTATGAAGTGTACCATCTAAGTCTCTTTGATTCTTTTAGATTTAGTTATATCTGCTGTAAGTTTGGGACTTTTGAGGATAACATGATACTACTAATTCCAGTAATATATGTAACAATTTATCTATAACCAAATATATCCGAGCTCTTGTTAGACACCATGTATTATTATGTAAAGTTTTCAATGATGAGAATGTTGGAGGACGGCCAAATTGGACAAATTATCCAAGTTTTGTTAGGAGTGGATCATTGACTAAAATATTAGATAAATGAAGTCCTGAACTTTTGGTTTCCATATTAATAGACGGGAGATGATAGGGATGAATATGAGTATGAGCATGAACTAGAAAAATGTGTATGATTGTGTGGAATGCTTGAGCTTTTATAAAGGGTGTAGGTAGGCATTTAATCTATACTATCTTTTGCTGCCATTCTTTAATGAGATGGTATTATTGCTGTGGAAGAATTGTCAGCCACTGAATATAGAAGTACTTGTAATGCATGTTCAAAGATTTGTGGATGGTTTAGAAACACAAATTAGAAGTACCACCTATAACCCTAAGAACATTTTCAAATGTAACAAATTTGCTAATTTCTATGTTTTGTTGTCATTTGATGGCATTTATAGTCATCTTGCATCATGGACAATTGACTGTTTGAGTTGTTTTAATTCCTTTTTTTAGACTATGTACTTTACGGATTTAATTGTGAACTTGAATGAAAAATGATCCAACAACACCAGTATAATACCATAATCGCAAAAATGTTGCCCTAATCCAAAACTGACGGACCCTTAACACGATCATCTATACTATATCTATATTTATACGACTGTATAATGTAAATATTTTTGTGAAGTCTATTTCCAAAAATTTCTAAAATACTCTTATGTGAGTTTTTTTCTAAACAAATTGCATATATTTATAGTTGTAAATTATTTATCAAATAGAGGGTATAGTTAGTACTAAATAAAACTCTAGCATTAAAATAACTCCACTATAACATTAAATGAGTAACATGACACATTAATAAATAACAATTATAATTAAGGAATAAGTCCAACTTAAAGGAAAATGATTTTGGAACCGGACTCATAATCTGTCTTGTTAGACAGATTGAGGTGGCACCTCGTAGATGATGGAAGCCACCTCAATCTGTCTAGCAAGACAGATGTAAGGATCGGTCCAAATAGTAGTGCTGCAACTTAAATATGTGCAATGCATGTGCACTATGCTTGTATCAAATGGATAAGATTCATTGACAACCCTAATGTTTAGGGGAGGTCTCTGTCGATTCCCGAGTAACCTCGGCATTAAAAAGAAAAACCTTGCTACTTGAACACCAAGATTAGGTATTACCATTGTAAAACAAGATTGTGGGGCCCACCTAGTTACACTTCAAGAGTTAAAATTTTATGAGGTTGTTCTCCTCATTATGCACATCATCCTCACAAAAAATCAGCTCATTCTAAAACTTTTAGCCCTATCAAAAGTTGATTAAAAATTATACAATATTGGGCTGAAAACCCTCTTTTTATAACAATTTCATGTAGATGACAAGCACTTTTTGTTTTGTAAGCCTAATCCCTACTTTTTAGCATTTTGTAAGCAAAGGAGTTAGTTCCTTCTTTTATTTTAAAACTACAAAACTTTGGTACCTATAACTTTTAATCTACAATTTAGATATTGGCCAAATTTTTATTTTTGGAAAGTAGTTTTCAAGATCTTTAAAATGAGACTAGACAACAATACTAAATTCAAAAAAAAATCTTCGTAATTAGACTGTAAAAACCCATAACTGCTTGCATAATAAAAACGCCTATGCAAATTGTAATTTGTATAGTAAAAAACGATGCAAATTATAATTTGCATCATTTGTTTTAAATACTTTTAAGGATCTGCACTTATTTAAGTCTCTATACAACCAGATTGCATAAGAAAAAAGCTAAAAAATTACATTTTAAATAATGCAAACTATAAATTGCATCAGCTATTTTAAATACTTTTGAGCATCCACTTCTCTAAGTCTCTGTACAACCAGATTGAATAAGAAAAAAGCTAAAAAATTACATTTTAAACAATGCAAATATAATTTGCATAGTTAAAAACAATGTAAATTATAATTTGTAACCAAATCTGATTCAGTCTTCTCTTCTTCTTCTTCGATCTAGGTTTTTGACAATTATTTTAAAAAAAAACATAAAAGAAGGAAGAATCCAATGTGGTGTCTGACACGCATACCAGTGTCGACACGGCAAAAAAATTGTTAATAAGCACGATTAATCCTGCCGAAGTGGGGATATTAATAACACAGGTAAATATAAGAGCACTACTTATCACTAAATATAAAATTTTCTAACACATTTTTACTTTTTTTTTATATTCAGTAAAGTATTGTAGTTCATGGTATGCAAGTTTAAAGTTAACTGATGTATGTAAATTATAATTTGCATCGACTATTTTAAATACTTTTGAGCATGTACACTTTTCTAAGTCTCAATGCAACCAGATTGTATAAGAAAAAAACTAAAAAATTACATTTTAAACACTGCAAACTATAATTTACATAGTAAAATAATTTGCATCGTCTATTTTAAATAGTTATGAGAATTTGCACTTTTCAAAGTCTCTATGTAACCAGATTGCATAAGAAAAAAGTTAAAAATTACATTTTAAACAATGTAAACTATAATTTGCATAGTTAAAAATAATACAAATTTTAATTTGCATTGGATATTTTTACATACTTTTGAGCATTTATATTTTTTATATTCAGGAAAGTATTGTAGTTCATGGTATGCAAGTTCAAAGTTAACTGATGTATGTAAATTAAAGTTTGCATACAATTATTTGAGTTTATAGCTTGGTAAATGGGTTTTTCTGGTTTTTTTTTTTAATTTGGTATTCATGTGTGAGCTTAGGGCTGCACACGGTTCGGTTTGGTTGGGTTTTTTGTCATACCCATAGCCAAACCATTAATTAATTTAGGAGGACCAAAACCATACAAAACCATGATGGTTTTTTTTTAGAACCAAAACCACACCATCGGTTTTTTGGATTTTTTAGGTTTTTCGGTTTTTTAAAATTTCAGATTTTTTTAGGGGTTTTCAGTTTTTTTAACAGACAAATCATTCAAAACTAAAGTTTAACTAGATTAAAAAAATTAACATATGACATTTATCAATTGATCATTTAAACTTAAACTAAAACATGACATAATTAGAGCACTTGCATTATAAAAAATTAAAGTTTGTTCAAACTTAATAAATGAAAAACTGATAATACCCAAATATTTATTTAAATTTAAAACATGAAAAAAAATGTCCAAGTGTTCAACCATCTTAAGTAATTATTAATTCTCTTTTTTTTTATGAAAATTATTAAATTTAATATGAGAAGATCATCCTTACCAAAAATTATATCAATCAAAAATAATTATAAGGTAATTTATAGGCCATCCATTTTCATTATTACTTTTAAATTAAATTTTGATAGGGTTAAAAATTTTGGTACGATATGATTAGGAACGAAGTCATAAATTTTTTTAAGGAGAAAACCACAAAGCACAACAAATTTCTTTGGTGTGCCTAAAAGCTTGTGGGGTACGTGTTAAGAAATGAGTTGGTCAAATTCTAATTTTACAAAAAACTAAGGCACAATATACTAAAATCTTTATAATTGGTGGGGCACTCAATTTCCTCATAGGTATTAGATGTTGGAGTTTAAATTTTTTAATTTGGTGGGGCACTCCCTAACAACGTGCAAGATAGCTCGTCCCTGAATATGATGTATTTTATTTTTTTTATGAAGATACATGGTAAAGACTGTGAAGAGTTCATCTTCGTATCTTAGATATCTCTATATAGATCCTAACATATTTTCCATAGCAACATAGTGGCAATTTTAATCATAGTATATCCACAATTAAATTTTTTTCACAATAAAAATAATAATTATACAAAATAATATATATTATAAATAAATTAATAAATATGTATAAATTTGAGAACACACATCACACATATGTATTGCCTCATATAGGATACAAATTGACATAGATACATTGACTTATGAAATTGTGATTATATTAAGAGCCAGGCTCCTTAATTCCTATTTTTATAAGTTAGCATGCATATTTATATATAATAATGCATGTGTATACTATATAGGTATATGTATAGGCTTTTTTCTGGTTTTTTGGTTTGGTCTTTCGGTTCGGTGTTTTTGGTACGGTTTCGGTTTTTTTGGTTTTTTGAAAACATGAAACCAAAACTAGATCATAAATATCGGTTTTTGCGGTTTTTCAGATTTTGGGTTTTTTAATTTTACGGTTTATCGGTATTTTTTTCGGTTCGGACCGGTTCGGACTAGATTTAAAACCGCACCATTGCAGCCCTATGTGAGCTTATTTTAAAGATCTTGAAAAATGCTTTCCAACGGTATAAATTTTGTTCAAATTCGATTTATATTTTAAAAGTTATGGCCATTTTTATGTGAAAATTTCTTAATTAGGGTTTGCTAACATGCACCTTCGTTATTCAGCAGATGGGTTTTTCGTATTTTTACATCACGCTAACGTGTGCCGAGGACTGTCTATACAAGAAAAAAAAAGCATGTCCTCTACTTCAATTTTTTCCCATGCAAGGGCATCCTACTCATTTTCTGTAAAAATTAAGGTGAGAAATGAACAAGAAAATAGTCAAATTTTTGAATGGGTTAGAAATTTTAGAATAAACAGATTATTTTTTAAGATGATGCACATGATGAGGAGAACAATCTCACAAAATTTTAACTCTGAAGTGTAATCATGTGGGCCCCACAGATAATAGCTTATTTGTTAGAAAATATTTAAAAATTAGTATAACTTTAAACATGTAATTAAGATTTTGGGACTTTAACCAAAAGGGCTTAGGGATAGGGCCAGGCTTTAATGAATCCCCTAGATATTTCTAGGAAGTTTGTAGAGTAGTATGAAAGGGTGTGGAACTTAATGGAAAAGAGTACAACCAAGATATTTTTGGAGAAGATTTTAGGAAATTCTTCTCAACTGTTAAATCTGTACCACATATACATACATAATCTAAGCATTTCAATTGTATCCCTATGTGCATAAATAGGGGGCCTCATTCATTTGTAACAATTCTCAAATTAGTCGTGAGCAATTAGAGTTATCTTACTCTATTAAATATGTGCGTACTTGTTTACAACTAAAAAATGGTGCTTGGTTCAAATTCTCTTACTCATTTGTGTAGTTTTCACACATTTTCTTCCTTTAGTTAACAAATTCTGTGTAATATTTTCACTATTTCAGTAGTATATGTTATTGTTTCAAGTTATTTCGAGAACATATACATCTTATTATTAACTTCAATACATATTTTATACCCAACTAATTTGTATTTTTGAATCTCTACATTGAGATAGTGAAGCTCTAAGCCGTTGGAGAAAACTGGAAAAAAAATAATGTGAGTAAATAAAAAAGTTTCTCACGCATAATTTTTATTCCTGGATCTTTCTGCCAAAAGATATGTTTACATTGTTCTTGGCTTGGTAAGGGTGTCACCAACACCTATGAAGTGTACTATCTAAGCCTCTTTGATTCCTTTAGACTCAGTTATATCTGCGATAAGTTTGAGACTTATGAGGATAAAATGATATTAGTAATTACAGTAATATATGTAACAATTTGTCTATAAACACATATATCCGAGCTCTTGTTAGACACCATGTATTGTTATGTAAGGTTTTCAATGATGAGAATGTTGGAGGACGACCATTTTGGACAAATTATCCAAGTTTTGTTGGGAGTGGATCATTGACTAAAATATCAGATAAATGAAGTCCACTAGACAAATGTGTATGATTGTGTGGAATGCTTGAGGTTTATTATAAAGGCCTACAGGGTGTAGGCAGGCATTTAATCTATACTATCTTTTGCTGCCATTCATTCATGAGATGAAAGATAGAGGAGGTCTCTATCGTATTGTAGCTGTGGAAAATTGTCCGCCATATAGAAGTACTTGTCATGTATGTTCAAAGATTTGTGGATTGTTTAGAAACACAAATTAAAAGTACCACCTATAACCCTAAGAACATTTTCAACATGTAACAAATTTGCTGATTGTATTTTATGTTTTGTTGTCATTTGATGTCATTTATAGTCATCTTGCATCATCAACAATTCACTGTTTGAGTTGTTTTAATTCTTTTTTTTTCAAATTAAGTACTTTATGGACTTAATTGTGAACTTGAATGAAAAATATCCAACAACACCAATTTACTTTAATGGATTTTAACCGCGAATTGGCATAAAAAAATAGAAATATAAAAATCCAATTACCCATATCGCCTTGTAAGACATCCCACAGGGATAATACCATGATGGCAAAAATGCTGCTCTTATCCAAAATTGATGGACCTTTAACACGGTCATCTATACTATATCTATACTTATACCACTATATAATGCAAATATTTGAGAGTGAAGTCTATTTTGCCAAAACTTCCAAAAAACCTTTATGTGAGTTTTTCTCTTAATAAATTGCATGTAAATTATTTATCAAATAGAGGGCATAGTTGGTGCTAAATAAAACTCTAGTATTAAATAACTCCAATATAACATTAATAGTCTATTTGGACAAGGGATTTGGGGGAAGGATTTTGTGGGGACCAGGGATTTGGTAGAAAAATCATGTTATATTTTTCCTCAAAATCCCTGGTCCCTACAAAATCCCTCCCTAAAATCCCTTGTCCAAGCAGACTATAAATGAATAACACGACATATTAATAAATAACAATTATAATTAAAGAACAAGTCCAACTTAAATATGTACATCGCATGTGCACTATGCTTGTATCAAATAGATCTGATCCATTGAATGCCCTAATGTTTAGGGGAGGTCTCGATCGATTCCCGAGTCACCTCGGCATTAAAAAGAAAAACCGTGTTATTTGAACACCAATATTGGGTGTAACCATTGTAACACCAGATTATAAGGCCCATATGGTTACACTTCAAGAGTTAAAATTTGTGAGTTTGTTCTCCTCATTATGCACATCATCCTCACAAAAAATTAGCCTATTCTAAAAACTTTTAACCTTATCAAAAGCTGATCGGAAATTGATTAAAAATTAACAGTGAGAAAGGGTGATGTTAAAGGGGTTCTCTAAAATGTTAGGGGGGTGGACAGGATATGGGGGTGGACTAAAAACTTCAAAATGGCTGGGGGATGGACATAGTTTTACTAGGGGGATGGTTATCAAAAATTGATTTGGTATTTTTCCACCCAACCCAAACCAAACCCAAAATCCCAAACTTTTCTTTCCAATTCTAAGTCCAAAATAGTCGAGTCGATAACATCCTCTTCCTAACGTTTTTCTCACTCTAAACTTCTCTCCTCCATTGCCCAAACTCTTCCATTCGACCACCGATCTCTATTTTGAACAATGATTTTCAACTAACAATGGTCGATCTCTTCTAGATCATTAGAAATTTTTGAGTTCAAGCTAAGATTCATGGTTAGGACTAAAAACCATCAATGACTCCCAAAAGTTAAGTTTTGTTTGATTTTTTTATTTTTGATCCCTAAATTTATATGTTTCAGTTGTTCTATGAGATTTTTTAAGTGAATAGACAGATTTTAGGCTTTGTAGATGTGATTTGGGTCGATTTTTTAAAATTTTTGGTATAACTCGTCGTCTTCATCAATTTTCGACCGGACCAGAGAAGAGTTTCTCTGTCAACTTCGACTACTGATGGTTGAGTTTTAAAGAAAAACTCGACCACTGATGGTTGAATTTGTATGTAAAACTCAACCAGTGGTGGTTGAGTTTGTATGTAAAACTCAACAAGTGGTGGTTGAGTTTTTCCTAAAAACTCGATCCTGCTCAAATGGATTAAGTACGAAAACTGGAAATTTTGATCTCAATGAAAAACGTTTGAAACAAAAAAAAGCATATGAATCAGTTGTATTACCTCATTACTATTTGATTGAGAGATTTTCATTGGATTTGAGGAACCTAAACCATCCGAAAAGGAATATTTAGGTTTTTGGGACTCCATTAATGGTGATCTTTGCTTCAATTCATCGTCCTCCATTAATGGTATTCCTTCTTGAACTTCTTCATCCTACATAGAGTTTCAAGCCAATATCAATCTTCGATCCTTGGTGGTCGAATAATTTAAGAGAGGTTTTAGAGAAAGAAAGTAGTTTTTTATTGGAGAAATAGAGAACATGTTGGAGGATGAAGAGTTGGAGGTGGTAGTTTAATTTACACCCTCACCACCCCCTTAGTAAAAAGAAGAAAAATATTGAAATGGTGATTTTGGGTTAAAAGCCCATTTAACTTGTCCACCCCCATAACATTTTAGAGAACCCCTTTAACATCATCCGTGAGAAATGAACAAGAAAAGAGTCAAACTTTTGAATGGGTTAGAAATTTTAAAAGGCCCCACAGTCCAGTGTTACAATGTAACACCCAATCCTGGTGTTCAAATAGCAAAATCCGAAAGGAATTGCATTAGCAAATCCAGCCGGCTCCTTTTAGTACATTACTTTTTGAGTCTTTCATTTCCAAGTCCTCATTAGGGATCAGTCGTTCCTCTTCCGTTTTTAACTGTACAGGACAACAACGCTATACTCTTCACGGCGGCAAGGCAGGCTGTACTGGACAACAACACTATACTTTTCAGGTTTTTCTCTCCTCCTCCTCCTCCTTCTTTCTCTGCTTATTTATCTGCTCTTAGTTTTCCAGAAATTAGGGTTTTAAGAGTTGAATCTCTTTTTATTTTCTTTTATTTCCGCAAGGTAAACTTAATTGCAGGTCTATTCTCGCAAGAAAATGAATTGTATAATTTTTCTCTAGATTTGGGAAAGTTGAGGTTTTCATTGTTTGGCATTTTTTACTCTTTTTTTGTTGTTTGATTTACAAAAAATAATAATCTTTCTGTTCCTAAGCTAATTTCTCTTTATGGGTTGGTTATTAAATTTCGCAGTTCTGCAATCCAGGCGATTTGTAGCATAGTTGGTGGGGGAATTCTCTTCCCCTATTTACTGTCTTCACCCAGAGGTTTTGCTTCAGTTCTTACCTCTCTCTCTCTCTCTCTCTCTCTCTCTCTCTCTCTCTTTATTAAATAGAGTTCGCTTCTTAGACTTATTACTATTTAGGTTATTGATGTTATTGTGCCTTCTAGATTGGTCTTCTGTTCTTTCTATAACATTATTTTTCATTATTGCATTACCTGGTTATTTTCATACCCATTTTTAAGGTATCTGTTTTTGTTACTTTTTCATTTACCTGGGACAGACTGTTGAGTTTTGTATCTAGATTTTACGAGGCTAAGGTCATGCATTATCAAATTTCTGAAGGTGCAAGATTAAATATCAAGCACCCAAATCTTCAAACGTCACCGATGCTAGCATCTGTGAAGATAGTAGTATATCTTCTGTCAAATATTCTTTCACTGCCAAATAGATTATTAAGGTTGATAAACTTGGGAAGTCTGTTAGGTCCTGATTGGGTTGGCTTCCTCTAGTTTAACAATTAATCTTGTTGAACTGATTGGGCAACAAAAAATACAACATTAGTGCTTCCATCAAATTAGTGAAGTGATATAGTGAAGAATATGTGCTTAATTGCTTCTGCTTCTGATTATTCACATGTTGACCTCTCTGTCTGTGCAGAACTCTGTTTCTTCTCTCTAGATATTTCTAAACCAGTTTTGGAAGTGCAAGCAAGATGGAGGACTGGGGTAATATTTACTTTCTTATAGGATCGATTTTCTTGATCATCTTTTTTTTTTTTTCCTTATAGAATGACATCATCTTGCACATGATATGTTTAAACGAGAAAATGATGTGTGAAACCATGCTCAATAGTCTTCATAGTTCTTGCTACTAATAACTAACTTGAATGAGTTAATAGATTGGTGACAATACATTTGGTGAAAAATGATTAAGGAATGGCCTTCCAATGTTTTGGTGTGTAGGTCTTTAACAAACTAAGATTGTTGGCTGCATCAACTTGTGCAATTTAGTGCATAGACTATGCAATGTACTTGATAAGCAGTCCATAGAAATTCCATTGATTTTGTGGAAGTGTTTATTGATATAGTTAGGTTGGATCAACTATTAGCCATAAAGCAATCAAGCAATTATATAAGAACAGAAAGGAATTGCATCATTTGATCTTTAATGTACTTTTTTTTTACTTGGACTTGGTAAGAAATGAAGAGAATAAATAGATGTAGAGGGGCTACTTCTTGAAATTACTAAATTTATACTACGAGAAGTTTAGAACTGGAGCAAATCTTGATTGCTATAGGTGAAGATGATAATGCTTAACCTTCTGTTGTAGTAGGATTACCAAAGATGAAAGTTGAAAATATTTGAGTCCGTAGCTGTTATTCTAGTAGAGTATTAAACTGCGTGAGATAGATTGGTTGCCCCAAGTAACTAAGTGTTCAATAAGATTTTGAGACCATGAGGGTGCTCTAGTGCATATGTATAAGAACAATGTAGATGTTTACAACTGCACTAACTAATAAAAATCATGACCTCATGACCCACACTTTTAAATACTGGGAGACGAGAACATCTCAAAATTAAATTTCAGTTCATCTTAGGGAGGCCAATCGTTGAGGTTATCGTACAATTATTGAGAAGTTTTGAGTAAATAGGAAACACCTTCACTTGATCTACATTAGTTTAGGAAAAGAAAAATATGATCAGGTTATTAGAGAGTTAGTTTGACAGGAATGAAAAGAAACGTTGCCAAAATTGACTTTTTTGACATTATTAAAGATATGGCATAGGTTGGTAACTACAAATTAGTGTTGAAAATGTTATCTCGTGGATTCAAATATAAATGTTGTTGTTGGTTAGTTTCCTTTTATACTGGTTTGCAAGAAGGGTTGTATCTTTTGACATAGTTTAGTGGGAGCACATATTGGAATGTTGAGATGGATGAGTGAAAGGACTAGGAAGGCTAAAGCTTGTGTAAAAGGCAGATTATTCTGAAAGAGTGAAGTGGTACTACTATTGGATACATCAGTAATTCTATTGCGACTTATCCAATTTTTATTCTTTTTCGTTTTCTTCCCCTTCTGGATATTGAAGGTCCATCTCTACTACTCTAATAAGGCTAGCCCTAGACCAGTAGTTGATCTCTTGAGCTGTATTTGTCATTTGCCCATGATGTTTTCTCGATTACGTTCTTCAAAAATATCTGTCCATAGATAATTCAATAGGGTATTATGGTTTACAATTTTCTTATTGTTTGAGAGGGGAGTGAAAGAATATACTAATGAAAGAAAAAAGTACAGCACAGCCAGTGGCAGCACACTAAATCAGAGTGCCTGAACCACCATCTCCCAACGAAATACAAAATCTTCAAAACGAAGATTTGAAAGACTATTCAAACACTTTCCCCACGAAAACAAATTCCCTTTAATTCTAATGACCCTTTCTTGAAAAGAAGAGTTCTTATACTCAAAAATAATTTTGTTTCTCTGCTTCCATAAGATCAAACAGATAGCGTGTGGGATTAGATTCCAAAGCTTCCTTCCTCCCTTCGAGATTTTGCACCCACTCCAAGCACAAAGCATATCTCCCGAATTCTGAATAATGCACCATGCAAGACAAAAAGACTCCAGCATGAAATTCCACAGCTCTCTAGCCATCGAACAATGGAGCAGAAAATGGGAAGTTGACTCTCCATTTGCAAACACAGCTTACATCGATTTGCCAAGATTGAACCCCGCCGTTGCAGAGAATCAGAAGTAGGGATTTTCTTCACGACAGCAGCCCACATGAAGAACTTCACTTTAGATGGCACGTCATTGCACTAAACCAACCTCTTGGGGAACTCACTCTCAGCCTGAGGCATGAAAAGCTTAAAAGCTGACCTGACCGAGAGAATCGCATCCTTGCTCCCCAACCAAATCCTTTTTTACGGCTCCCCAACTGCTACTGTCACCAAATTTAAGTCATACCACAGCAGCGCCAGACTGTCGATTTCCCAATCATTCAAAGCCCTCCTGAGTTTTAGATCCCATCCTACAGTATCCCCCTCAATTACAATCATCTCAGCAACACCCATCTTTGACAGAGACAGCTCGTGGGAATCAGGGAATTTCCTACTCATTATAATTAGAGGTTGTTTGGAAGGGTTTCTACTCTTGAATATTTGAGAGTTAGAAAGGTTACAAAGCAAATAAATCCTGGACAACTGTTTACATCAGGTAACATTAAACCCTGTTTGTCCTTTTATCTGAAGATGGATGATTAAGCATGATATAAGAATCATAAGATGATGCTTTTCTTCTAGAACATCATCACTATGTATGAATTAAACTTCATAATTTCTGATGATGTATTTTACCGATTAAAAAAAAACCTTATATATTGTGGCTTTTTTTATGTGGATTTGGACAGCTGTTTCAGTAAGATAATTTTGTATATGCGTAAGTTAAATCCTTCATTTAATTTAGAAAAATGCTTTGTGTTTGTTTCAGAGGATGAGCCTCAGTATGATAGTTTTTGTATGTACTTAAGTTTAAATCCCTTATTTGATGTAAAAAAATTATTTGTATTTCTGACAGAGGATGTGGAGCCAGTTGCACCAGTTCTTAAAAAGGAAGAACCTAAAAATAGATGGGATGATGAAGATTTAGAAGACAATGATGTGAAAGAGTCTTGGGAGGATGAAGATGAACCTGCTCCGGTACTGCTCCTCACTGTTACTATCCACTCTCCTCTTAAGTCCTCTTAGATTCGTAATCTAATTTAGAAAAAGAAAAGAAAAACTATGCTTTATAAGTTATAGATGTTTATTGAGCATCCTATGAAGGATGCACTTTATGATGTGGAAAACCTACTTTCTTCTTATTTAGCCAATCAAAACTGGTTAAGGGTAACATGTATGATACTATTGTCTTCTACTTGAATATTATGATGGCTTTTGTTTCCATTTTTTACTACGCACTTTTTCAGTATTGGTGATTGGACTTTTCTTTATATTCTTTATTTCTTTGAAACATTAGGCGATATGCTTTATAGCATGGTCTTACAAGTTGGTGATTACAATTGGAATTAGCCAACAGTAACTCGAATTTTAGGTGTTGGTGCATAAATGAGGATCTCCTTGAAGTTTTTCTTTCTGTAGCATTATCTGCTTGTAGAGTTGTAGATATGACTTAAGAACAAACAAGCATGTTTAGTCATAACATACTACCATTTTAGAAAACAGAAAAAAAAAAAAAAAAAATACCAGTTGATTATTGAGGAAGGTTTTGCTTGACTAGATGGCAGATGCTTTCTAATATAGATATGTTTTATAAGTAGATGTCCTACATGAGCTTCCAGCATTTTTCTAACATGACAACATTTTGAGATTGGGTTGGCCTTGTTAGCTAGGATTGAGTGTTATCAGTTATATTCGACTAGGTAAATTGTACAATTAAATGTATGATGTTTCACTAACAGTAGTATCACGGCATGCTGATCGCTGTAAGAGTTGGAACCTGCGTCAAGCTGTTAATTCCCAACTAATCATCTTGTGCTTAGAGGACTGTATTAAGTGACAAATACTTGCCTCTCATTCGAATGTACGATTGGTCTAAGCATCTTTATTATGGTACTGTTTGTTATGACCAGGTAGTTGCACCACAACCTCCTGCAGAAAAGATCCCTAAGAAACCTGTGGCTAAAGCTAGTGAAAATAAAGGAACAACAGTCAAAGTAGCAACCCAAGAAGTCCTGGATCCTGTTGCAGAGAAGCTTCGTCAACAAAGGTAAAATGAATCCTATTCTGTGTTCATCTTTTGGTTTTGCAATTAGGTTAGCATATATGACTATGTTTGATACACGTGATCCGGTAGTCATGAATGTGAGGTATCAAACATCTTATTCCTAGAGAGCTGGCAACAGATAAAAATTCTAACACTTCAATATTGAAACTTATTCCACTATTTTGGCCATTACATATGTTGGAGATAAGCCACATCATTCTCTATCACTCCATCATATATTGCGTATGAGAATCACCAACATGGATAGCAATTTGCTCTGGCAGGATCCAAGAGGTTCATCATCATTTATCTATGGTTCGTCAAAATATTGGCTCAACAACATGTGTCCTATTTCACCATTCAACTATTTTGTACCGTTCCATCTTTCAAAATGTCTGTCATAATCATCATCTGATCATCAGTTCATCACCACAACCATCTATGTTCAAGAGTTTGCTCAATGACTTAAAATTATGTAATCATTTGTTAGTGTGTCACGTGCATTTGTGAGGTTCTTTGTCAATGATGGACTAGCCTCCTATATGTTTTTCGTTTTAGCTTTTGTAGAACTCAAGTGAAATCGATGCAATCTATGTAATTAAGGAGTAACATCAAATATGTCGTGAGATAAGAAACTGGGAAGTGTTTGGTCTTGTCAACATGGTTCAACTATGATAGGATCTGCTGTGTTGGAACCTCTTAAGACTACTCAGTACTATGGCTCGTGAACTACCATATTTTCTTTTTTGTAAATAAATCTTTGATAAAGGAAGATAAAGAAATTTCCATGATGCACGTTTTGGCTTTGGTCGGACTTCGGGGAGCCTAGTTGGGCCATAATATTTTTTTTTCTCCGTCACAGGCTTGTGGAAGAATCCGATTATAAGTCCACCAAGGAATTGTTTGGTAAGGAAGGCGATGACAAGTCTCTTGATACTTTCATTCCTAAATCTGAGAGCGATTTCTTGGAGTATGCAGAGCTTATCTCTCATAAACTTCGTCCACATGAGGTAAGTTTACTTTGTCACTGTGGTGAGAGTTTTATGTCATTGCGTAAGAACTGTAGTTGATTTCCCAGAAAATTTGATAGTCTTTAGCTGATTTTGGCTTTTTGTCTCGGTCAATTCAGTGATAGGGTCGAGTTTTGATAAACTGGTAGTTGGCCTGTTTATAATTCCAGTCTCTTGAATTAAATGTCTGTGCTTTCATTATCCGTTTCCATTCCCCAGCTTACAATTCACTGGTTAAACTTTAATTTCATTACAGAAAAGCTTCCACTATATTGGCCTACTCAAGACTGTAATGAGACTGTCGATGACGTCACTGAAAGCGGCTGATGCGAAAGAGGTCGCTTCCTCCATCACGGCAATTGCAAATGAAAAGCTAAAGGCAGAGAAAGAAGCCAACGCTGGTAAAAAGAAAACAGGTGGGCATTTGATACAATTCTGTTGCTTTTGTAGGGGGCACTAGTATGGCTCTAGATATGTTCTTCAAAGCTAATAAAAGAAAAGATCTGGTCTTCAAATGGGAGATTGCTTAAGAAGTTTGATGCAATCAACTGATCATAACCATCTGGCACTTCATTGTTGCGGTCTTTTGCAATACACTTGGCTAGCACCCATTGGGGTAGTCTGCTAACTAGAGGACCTGGTGGTGGTCTGTTCATTTCCAAAGAAAATATAGGCTCTCCAAATGTCATACTTGTGCGCACAGGATACATGCTGGGGACATGGTTTACATTAAAAATGGGAGAAACCATAAGCCAAATTTGATCCAATAAGGCGATCATAGCAATCTTTTGGCTCTTAAAGGTTGCGACTTGCCGTCTCTTATTTGAATGGTCCAAAATTTTGATGGATGGAAATGGTCAATTGTTTAGTTTAGGAGATTTTCTGAGGTGGTCCCATTATGCGTGTTGACGCATCATGATATTGTTGGAATAAGGGTACATTGATAGGTTCTTCAGTTTCTTTTTGGCTTCTTGCAATCGTTTCTTTTCCTCTGATCAATAGTTCTGTATTGTTTTCTGCTTGTCTCAGCTGCAAAGAAGAAACAGCTTATTGTTGACAAGCCAGACGATGAAGCCGTGGTGACTACGTACGATGCCCTTGACGATTATGATTTTATGTGAGTACCTTGTAGGAATTATAAACTTTCCTTTTACCCTTTTTCCCCCAACTGTAGACTAGTTATCCAGCGGCTCTAATGTAAAAGAAGAAAAGGATAAGATCAAACGGTCTTTGACCAATTTTCAACTGTGGGGATTGATTTATTTGTTTTGATTTGAGGCTTGTTGAATAAGATGCTATTCAGTTTCTCATCGTTTTTGGTATTATCTTTGCTCTCTGGAGTTACTTGATTTTATCTTTTGCCAGCATGCCAAAAGAACAAACACCGTCTTCGACATTAAAATTGATATAGTGACATCAATCTGAAAAAGACGGAACATTTCCTAATGATCAAGTCACATTAGGCCTAAGAAAATTATTCTCTCAAGATCCTTGTACTTGCAAATAGAATCATGAGAAATGGTTAGTTTTTTCTGTGGAGAACTTTTCTAGGTCAACTATGCAGGGACTAAGATCAGCATTTGGTTGAGAGCATGCTCCCATGGGAAAACAGGTTGTCCATACAGAACATTTTACTGAAAACTTTCATCTTGTACAGAATAACTCATTGAATGGACAGTTATGACTTGTCCAAAACTGGATGCTAAGGGGTAGCCGAGGATGGAGTCAAGATGATATGCCGATGACCAAGCATTGCGTTTTGGTTCCAGTCTGGTCCTTGGATTGATGAAAGTCGGCCAGCACTCTAAAAAGCTGCAAATCTGGTGTTGTTCAAAGTTTCATGTACTAATGGACTACATATTTCCCACCTGATTTCATTTGTCTGCTCGTCAATAAACCGGGCAGGTCCTCAGGTTAGGATTCAGATGTTTGTATAACAAGGTCTTCCCATGAAAGTCGAAGAGTGGATCTCAGTTCACTCTTTAAAACCATCGGAATCTGACACACTTGACACCGGACTTTAATCTAACTGGTGTTGGATGCTGGCGTTTCATCTGTCTACTCGTCAATAAAAACTGGCAGGTCCTCGGGTTAGTAGTCAGATGTTTGTACAACAAGATCTTCTGATGAAAGTCGATGAGTGGATATCAGTTCACTCTTCAAAACCATGGGAATCTGACACTGGTGAAAAGGGTGTAGTATCCTACAAAAATTGGTCTTTTTTTTTGGGTTAAATCATTGTTCATCTGGGTGACATGGTGGAATAGCTACAAGTAGCATGTGATGATGGGTGACTGGCAATGGTGAAGAAACTAGAATGGTTATGGAAATCCCTCTTCATGGCTTTGTAGACTTGATCTAAGCCTTCATCAATCAACTCCAATACTGTCTGAGGCACTGGTGGTGCATTGATCTGAACTGATCCTTCCAACATCTTCACCACTTCTCCCATTGAAGGTCTCATATTCACTTCATCCTGGATGCACCAGAATGCAACCTTCATGGCCCTCACTAGCTCCTCTTCTTCTACAAACCCATTTAGCCGTTTATCTGCAACTTTCTTCGGTATCCCCTCTGTCAACTCCTGGTGGAACACAAACTCGCGATGGTTAGTAACATCTTTAGCTACAAATTGAAGAACGATATATGCGCAAATGTTCATAATAGATACATTGAAGAGATAGATAATTGCATAACAATGAAATGTGCATAAAGTTTCTAGGTAAACCTAATCTCACTAAGAATATACCTTGAATGCCCATCCAGGATAGAAAAATTCTTCAGAATCTAATGACATATCGAGATTTCTTCGACCGCCTATTATTTCCAGAAGAAGCATTCCATAGCTATAAACATCAGCTTTAACAGTGATCGGACGGTTACTAACCCATTCTGGAGCCAAGTAACCTCTGGTACCTCTAACCATTGTAACAACATGAGAATGCTCTCTTGCCATCAACTTAGCTAACCCGAAATCTGATACTTTGGGACAGAAATTCTCATCTAGTAAGATATTCTCCGGCTTGATATCACAGTGTATGATCCTATTCCGACATTGCTCATGGAAGTATGCAATCCCTTGTGCAGTCGAAATCGCTATATGGAATCGAGTTTTCCAGTCAAGTACTCTTTCTTTTCCCCGACCTGACGGAAAAATCCATTTGTCCAGTGACCCATTTTTCATGAACTCATAAACCAGAAGCCTGTTCAAAAACCAGTACAAACTGATCAAAAATCCATTGAAGGTTGAAGGTGTTTTGATGAGTTGTTAACTAGGTATGGTAAAATGGATTAATGCAGGCAACAAAAAGTCTAGAGAGAGAATTGTGTACCGCTGCGATCCCTCGGAGCAGAATCCGATTAGACGAACCAAGTTCATGTGATGCATTGAGCCAATTGTGTTTACTTCTGTTATGAATTCCTTCTCACCATGAGGCAAAATCCTTTCTAATTTCTTTACTGCAATCAAAGTCTCATCTCCAAAACTTCCCTTGAAAACACTTCCAAATCCTCCTGTAAGAAACAGAAAACCAAATACTGTGATATCTTTTACATATGAAACATAGATTTTCTGTAAGGCAAATTGAGTTTCTTTTTAAACAGGCGATTAGTCGATTACAAAAATTCTCATCACCAAATGAGAAGTAACTCATACCTGTTCCAAGCAATTCGGAAAAATGACTGGTTGCATTCTGCAAATCGCGGTAACTAAAATTCACAGGAGCACCTGAAACTGTCAAAGAGCTTTCGATCGCTTTCTTCAAGACTTTCCGTCTGTGAATGCTATAATAAAGCAAGAACAAAAGCAAAGCAATCAGAAGAACCATGCAGAGAACAATTGGAATTATCAGAACCTTTTCGCGATGACTGTTTGATCCTTCACTTGACCCTCCTGATCTTCTTTTACTAGGTTCCTCTGTTCCATTGTTCAAAACCTTCACAAATAGGTTCGCACCAGGATCTTTGTAGCCACCAAAATCCAAACTCTTCAAAATCCAACAGTAAGCTTTCTCTTCATCAAGCCCATAAACAGAGGCAACACATTCACAATCTGATAAACAAACATCTCCACACTTTGATATGGTTTGTGTATCACTGTAATTTGCTACAACTGATGATTGACTGAAGTAATAATTTGTTTGAGCCACTGTTTTTATCTTGAAACGAGACGTCGAATTCTTATCTGAATCGTTGCAGTTAGCCCTCACTGATGAATCCGCTGAACACCCCATAGTAGAATTTCTCATTTGAGAAGTAGTACTCCTTGGCAGGCAATTACAGGTAGAATTTGCTTTGGTCCCATTCAAACTACATATCCCATTTCCACACATTCCTGCAATATTACATGGATTTGAAACTGCTGCCCATTCTGGTACCCACTGCCGGGAACTGTTAACGTCGTTATCCCACCGATATAAACGTATATTTCCATTTATTTCCAGTGTTAATCGCCTGAGAACTGATCCATTTCCACCTGATTTTAGTCTTCCTTCATCTGCATCATTTTTGTATATATACATGACTCCATCTGAGGATGCACCATAGACTAAACTAAAACTCCCAGTTTCGTCTAATAATCCGACAACATCTCCAGTGACATTGGAGATTTCGGGTCCAGACCAGTATGAATAATTGGTGTGAGATTCGGGCAAGGCGTCGTAAGATTCCGGCAAGTTATATGTAAGAGCTAGACTTAGTGAAGTTGGTTGTTGTAGCATTTTTAATGTGTAGTAGCCACCACCATGTAAGGGTGATTTTGATGTTGTTAGTTCTAAGGAGACTGTTAATGGTTGGCCTGGGAGAAGTGTGTCAGATGGGTGTGAGAAGCTTTGCCATACAGGGTTGTGGGTGGTGTTATAGAGGATGAAGTTGCCGGAATCTGACATTTCAGCGTACTTGACGCCGGCCCGAGATGTGTTTGATGTCCATATTGTGATTTTCCGGTCGACGAGTATGAGATTTCCAGTGTTGCCAAGCTCCAAAATTGCATCTTTTCCGACTAGGGAGTCTCTGTTTAGATCACTGAAGGAACATTAGATCGTTGACTACTCAGTCAAAGACTTGTAGTGACAAAAATATTATGGTAGGGGGGTTATATGTTGTTCACGGTTTGGTTAGGGGTTGGCCACGGTTAAGGGCTATCTACAATATTTCTAAAATGGAATTAGAGTGGCTAAGCGTCATAAAACAATATTTCCAAAATGGAATTAGAGTGGCTAAGCGTCATAAAACAATATTTCCAAAATGGAATTAGAGTGGCTAAGCGTCATAAAATTGCCGCGCACTCGATGTATTTTCAAATTTTTTTTCGTCTTGATATCATTTGTGTTCATTTTTTTCTTTTTCTTTTTTTATGTTTTAATTTTTTGAGTTTGACCAACTACCCCCAACCCATATAAAAACTAAGGCTTTTTTGTCAAATATAATTCAAACGGTGTTGACTTAAATGTAACCAACCCTTAGCGACATTAGTTGTTTAGATAACAACTACCAATATTATTTTGTTGTAGTAAAATGAAAGAATCTTGCAAATTCCCCTGCAAAATCAAACTCTGTCAAGTAGGAATTAGTTGACTCGGTCTTAACTCGGATTAAGGTTTGATTTATCTTTTTTCAGTAACACAGACTTGGCTCGAAACACCTCAGCTAGATGAACCAGCTTACGGGTGAACCTAGAGAGAGAGAGACAGAGATGTATGTAGGAAGGGCTTCTTCTACTCAGTCCAACTGAGGAAGAGTCTATTTCAGCGGGATTCGATCCCATGCCTTCGAATCCCAAACCACTCAATCGAGTCGTCTTTGGCGATTAAGATCTAAATGTCATCTAATTCAACACTCGTGACTAAGGTGATGTTTGTTTTTTTTTAGGCATTTAATTTAATTTGTGCGAATTTTACTTATTTGAATCGCTTTACATTTTAGTAAAGTTAGATTTTTAAAAATGAGTATCCAACTAAAAAACTAAAAGCTTAAAATCATATACAATTCAATGCTCAATTCACCGATTCCAGTGATGAGTCAAATTCAGATACCAAAAACAAAAAAAAAACACCACGTAAATGAAAATCCTAGAATATTAAATTGATTTGTACCAATATGTTTGAATGTTGTCTTGTCGGGTAAAACAAAACTAGGGTCAAAACCGAAGTTCTTACAAAACCTCCATGAAAATCCAACGGTTAAATCTTGCGGTCAACTGTACAATAATTTTCAAAAATTTAAAAAAATTAATTAAAAAAATAAAATGTGTTAGTTTAATCGGACAGCAATGTTTAAACACAATCGTTATAACGATGTAACGGTAGGGAATCGTTACCGTTATAATGCTTGTAACTCCTAAACGAACATTTGTGTTAAATCGGGAAAAATACCATAATAACAGAAAATAAAGACCGTTATAACAAAAAATAACAATTTTTACATTTTTAGAAAAAAGTTAAATATATTAAAATAATTTTTTATGTTATTTTTTATTTTTCAAGTAAAATAACGGCCGTTATAACGGTCAAAACGACTAAAATAATATAACAGCATTATTGTGAAATAACATAACGACATATGAGCGTCACTGTTATAACCGTTTTTTAAACATTGTCTGATAGTTTTAAGTTGTCTAGATCATTTTTAGGGAAGAGTAATGCTAGAGCAACATAAAAGAGAAACACAATGATGTGGCACCTTATTATTGGCCATGCCAGCAGAAGTCATGGCCTATAAAACAGTCTCCACATCATTATGTTGCCCTAGCATATAATTCTTCAAGATGGGTCCATAAGATCAATTGGTAGTATAATTAGGCCCCATGGGTTCATTATTCATGTTGCTGCTGGTTCCTGTGCAATCTCGTGAGTCTGTGATCAAGAAGGCTTAGGACCAGTTTGGTTGCAGTGATCAACAATGATTATCCATTGTTTTTTCTATTCAATTAAAACGTGACTTTACACGTGAAACAACAATGATCGAATAGAGTTATCTTTTAACAACCAAACACCTTTCTCCCCCTAGCAAATTACAAAAAAACTACCATATCACCATAATTTGTATCAAATAAGTTTGTAAAAAAGATTTACCTATTAGGAGACCAAACTGTAATTCTATCTCCTGGAAGCTCAGCATACCAAATTGCTAACTGAAATTGGTCTAGTGAATCCACTGGATTGAACCCGAATGCGAATGTACCGTTTTTGGATAACCAAACTTGGTTTTCACTAGCCAATAATCTCGACCCAAGCGTAATTGAGCTCACGAATACGCCGAATAATTCGTCGATGAGAAGAAAGAAGAACAAAAATGCCAAAAAAGAAGAAGAAGAAGAAGAAGAAGAAGAAGAAGAAGCCATTGAGACATGAATGAATGAATGAATGAATGATAATTGAGAGAATGCTTATTTAAGTGAAACTGTGAACGAGATCAAAGAGAAGTTGGGAGAATAGTGTGTGTATCCAGAGAGAGAGAAAAGAGAGGAGAGAGAAAGAGAAAGATGTACATAAATGGGGAGGTGATAACACGTGTACAAAGGTGGGTGAGCTAAACTTTGAAAATCCTGCAGCCAATAATGGTCGGTGAGAGAGAGAGAGAGAGAATTGATAACAAGATTGTATGGGGGCACGTGTTTGTTTCTTTTTGGTGCTCCCTTGAGAACCCAATTTAATGTTCAGTTTTCAACAAACAGCAGATCAAAAACTCTTCTGATTCACACTTACTAGTACTTGTACTCTCTCTCTCACTCTCTCTCTCTGTTCATGGGGAAAGAGAGGGATTCTGATTAATTGTTTTCATAAGCTGTTCTATTTAGTATGTCTATTCAAAGTGGGTAGGCCCACTTTGTACTGATTTGAACGGTCGTAATTAGTCAAACTTGATCGAACAAAGGAGAGGTTAAGAGGTGCATTCGCTGTGGTAATCATTTAAAAGGGATATTAATCCTTTAAAAGGGATATTAAAAAACAGAGAAAAAAAAAAAGGAGAGAGATATATTTTATTAGTTTTTTTAAAGGAGAAAAAATAGGAAAAGAAAGAGAGAAGTTAGTTTTCTATTCAATAGGAATTAAAAAAAAAAAATTTGTGCTCAATCATTGAGTGCCACGCTCATTTTTTCAGCGTGGCGCTCATCCGTTCTATTCTCCACTAAGGATCCCTATTCCAATAGAAAGAGATCTATTTTAAAAGATAAAAACTACTTGATCAAACAGTTTAGCAACCTCGACTAGAGTTGCCTTTAGAAAGCAAGGTGCTGAAATCGACATCTAAAGCGAATGGTAGTATATATACTCTTTTATCTACAACTTCTTTCACCTGGCCGTTACGACGTGGAGGCTACAGGTATCAATTGGCATTGTGTGGTTGGTTTTGGAAAAAGGAAAAATGGCTTGTTCTTATCTATTTATCCAGAGAAACATGTTAGCAGTCGCCATTCCGTGTATAAGATTGGTGGTGGTGGTGGTGGTGAGGGGAGTGGGGGTCAACAATTAAGGCTCGTATGGGGTACTCCTGTAGCTGTACGGGTGGGTTCATAGTCATTATTGATATACGACTATGACCAGTTGGCCACCAGATAACACGTACGTAGATGGTGTTGCTTGATGACAAGAGACTTTACAACGTCGCAATCTTAAGGTGAGGGTGGTGGTGGCGGAGCCACCATATGCCCAGTGGGGGCAGCTGCCCCCACTCATTTGTTTGAAATATACTTACAATCTATAAAATGATAATTATTTCTATTTATTTATCTTCTAATAAAGATAAAAAAAATTAATTGGAAGAGTAAGTAAGGTAAAACTTTTAATCTTGACATTTATTTTTTATAAAATTAATTTTGACTCAACCCTAAAGGAAATTATACTTCCAGGAATCAACTTTTTATTTTTTAACACCCACTTATATCACACCATTCATACATCTATTTCGGACCTAAACGAAGCTGACCTTAGGATTGATTTTTGGTGAGGTCCGTGAGGATAATCTCTTCACCATGTAGATTTACCTTATCAAAGATTATATATATTATTATAAACTTTTAACCAAACTAAAAGTTATTTAAAATTATCGGCAAAATAAATGACCCAAATTAAAATTCGGATCAACTCTGATGATTTAATGGATGATTTTACTGTGAGGATGATCTCTTTACAGAATATAAAAGTTGTAGATCGATGTGATAAAAAGATGACCTAAATGGTAAGAAGATCTTTTTCACAATAAAAAAAGAAAGAAAAAGAAAGTCCTTCAATCATCTCTATTTAAGTCCCACATACTGATGTAAACGGGGTGTAAAATATGTGGGCTCTATGAAGAAAAAGTGGCATAGAAATGGAGTTTGCCTTTTCTATTTTGGCCCCCACTAGGTTAAAATCCTGGCTCCGTCAGTAGATGGTGGTGGTGTGTGTGGGATTTAGAACTTTCAACTAGTCAGGGTTAAAGTTGACGCTAGCAAATAGTTATAAGACGTGTCATTTTTTGAACCTTAATCTTAATTAGTTTGAGATTTTCTAAGGTTGGCCAGGTTAAAGTATGGTTGGTGGGTCATGATTTACCACCTCTAGTGGGATTCAATCATAAATTATGCATTTTGTTTTAAGCTTCCTTCACGTGGTAAGTTTTAACTATGATGCAAATACTAATTTGTGTGTAGTCACTATGCAAACATTAGTTTGCATAGAGCATGAACAATATAAATGAGTAATTGCATAGTCTGATGATGACTTTTGGCAACTCGGTGACGACTTCACCAGACTTTAAATTCATAGTGTGTTTAGATGTAGAACAATATAAATGAGTAATTGCATAGTCTGATGATGACTTTTGGCAACTCGGTGACGACTCCACCAGACTCTAAACTCATAGTGTGTTTGGATGTAGAATTCATGTTTCTCAAGAGAAATATGAGTTTTTGGAAACATGAATCCCTAGAAACATAAATCCTTTGGTTTATTTGGCAACCATAAAAGAATCCATGTATTCATGAATCCTTGGAAGTTTGAATCCTTTAGTTTGTTTGGCTACCATTTAAAATCCAAAGAAAATCTATATTTTGTTGTTTTAATTTTGTGGGGTGTAATCTGCATTGAGTTGGGTGAATACATAGTGAATCCTTAGTTTAGAATTCCAGCAAATTCTAAAGGGGAAGGTGGCACTCCAAAACAGAGATTTGTATAAAAACATGTTTTCCTGGGAAACAAGTTTCCAGGGATCGTTTGGTTCGCAATCCAAAAACTAATTTACACATAAACTAAACTATATCTTGTATCACATCTAAAATTATATTTTGACTTTACTATAAAATCTTATATGATTTCATTGAAAACACATAAAACAACATTTTTTTTTTACAAAATCCTACATGATTTTATTGTAAATCCAAAAATAATTTTGTATGTAGTACAAGATGTATATTATCATAAGTGTACATTAGTTTTTAGATCACAAACCAAATAGGGCCTTAATTTAGCTAGAAAACATAAAACACATGATGAACACTTATGTTTATGTTGTAGTAAAACTTAAAGACTATTCGTAATTAAAAAACATTTATACGTAATTAAAAAGACATATAAATGTCTTTTCACTAAAGCAAGAAAAATATCTTTACTATCTTATATAAAAGTTTAGTATAAAGTTGAAAAAAAATATCATATTAGTAGACAATGAAGTGTCTTAAACAAAAGAAAAGGTAAAAAAGTAGACAATAATAACCCTGTTTCTTCTTTAGTCCGATTGAAGGGGTAAAGGAAAAACATGGCATGAATAGCCAGGACCATGTTCAGATGATGCATTAAACATGCTAGCGTTTTGGTTGAAAAAAAAAACCCTAAATGGATCTCAAACAAATCTTCTGGTCACCACCTACCCATACATTAGATTATTGTGAGAGACATGAGGCCAGCACCAGATACCCATTTTAACCCTAAAATGTTTTAGTTTTTGGTAAAAGTGAAAGCTAGAACTCAATAGAAAAACTTTTATCAGGGGTAACTAAACCCTTAAATGTTTAGAAGCTTTGGCTTTAAATATAGTATAGATAGATAGATACAAAGATATATGCTAAACATTAGGGGAAAAAGGAGAATAGAATCTTTAGAAACATAAAGTTGAAAAAAAAGTTAGGGTTTTCGAGGACGACAGAAACACATGTATGGGTGTCGAACACAGGTGTATCAAATCAACCATTGACTCTTCTGTATCCAATAATTCTAGTCCTTCTTAGACTTTAGTTGATGTGGTGGAAATTTGTCAGTTATAATGAATACTTTACTTTGAAACTAAGTCTACAAAAAATTGAAAGACTCTATTAAGACAACCTGATGTATATTATATATTGAAAGTCATAGAATAGTAGCTCCAACAAAATATCTGAATAGATTAAGATTTGTTTAAAAAGGAGTTGCGGGCGGAGTGTTAGAGACAGCGCGGTTTTAAGAAGATTAAGTCTCCTTTTTAAAACAGAGACCCGTTCGCAATAGTTTTGAGAAGCAGGGGAGAACCTGCTTTTCAAAACTGCAGCAATACCTCTGGCAGCCTAAAGTCACCATGAAAGAACCTCCAGCAGAGACTCAAATGCTGAAAACTGCTACTGGACCCATTTTAGGTTTTAATAAGTTTTTAACTCTGTCCATCTGTATTCATTAACTTGTTTGGATGATAATAATACTGTAAATCTACTCCTACCAAGTAGAAAGACAGAATTTACAAGAATATAACAAACGAAAGCTTCAGATTTTGTGGGGATAGTCGAAATGTTTTGGATCATATTGACATTGTACAGATTGCACTTCAAATGAGAGCCATCCATGATAGCAAGAAATTTGTTCTGATTAACATGGTGAAAGAAATGGGAAGATAACTCTATACACCCAACTGGGCTACCTCGACGAGTGGAACTGAGTCCTTTTGCTAATGAGAAATCAGGCAATGTGATGGGGATGACTTACAAATTTAGACAGTTTTCGGGTTTACAGGCGTAGGAGAAGGACTCCAGGAGAAAATCATGCTAAAGTTCATGGATAGAGGATGGAATCTAATGTAGAAGTTCAGAGACATAATAATACATCTAATGTACAGAACAAATCGTCGAAAACCTGTCAATGAACACAAACACATAAAAGTATAACTAGAAATACCATTCATATATATTTTAATAATGAAGCAAGAAGTAGAAATATACCATTAAAATGTCAAATAACAGTAGCTATTTCAGTAAAAGAGTCATCTTCAAATTAGCCTTGGCTTGAAAGAAAACCAAAACTTTCAAACATATTACATTCATTGATCCAGATAAGAGTGCAACTCCCGGTAAACAGAACTCGCATAAATAGATAAAGATCCAATAACTCAAAATAAAACATACTAATATATATCTAAAGAGACCTTCGAATATCGTTTGCGCAATACTTACCTGCCAATGGATCCTTATTTGCAAATGCTCTAGGCAACTAAAGAGAAGCAAGGACTATAACAGCCTCCTATCGGATATATAGACAATTTCAAGTCTCAACTCGAAAAAGGAAAAGAACAGATACCATGTAATTACTCATATGAAGATCGAAGAACAAGTAATTGATCCCCGCCTGCAATGATGAAGACAGCCCTCCATCCAAACCAAAGAAATACAAGTAAACAAAAAAAAGCTGTAAAATACCCACCTAAATAAATATGGGTTTCTAAAAGCTTTCAGTCTCAACTCTCAACCATGGGTATTAACAGCTTCCCAGAGCAAATTCTTTGGGATCGGATTGGCAAAGTCTCGAGCTTGTAAAGCCGCATTTCTAAGAGTCTGAATTGTCAATTTATTAGCCTCCCAAAACGAAACGCTTACGTAGGGCAAATTGTGTTTCTTGCAGAGTTCCCTCACAAATGGAGAAATCTTCCTCAGATGGCACCTTGGCAACCTAGGAAACAAATGATGCTCAACCTGAAATTGCAAACCTCCATGAAACCAATCCATCCAAGTTGAACAAGAAATATCAATAGATCCTTTAGTTTGCTTCTCAAACCAGTCATTTGCCCGAGGAGGCCCAACGTAAACATGGGCAGAGAAATGGTTCAAACAGAATTGAACATGCTGAATTCCACTAACAGCAAAACTTACCAAAGCAAACATCACTCTCTCTCCCCAATTGGGTAAGCAATAAATCAGATAAGAGTACCACATCCAGAAAACAAGCAGCCCTAACAATTCCTTCCCTCTATGTTGAAGAGGCCTATTTGAGAGCAATAACAAGAATGACTGAGCAAAAAGATTAATCCTAGCAACAGCCATAACAGGGTAAAAACTCAAGTGCTGATAACTCACTAGAAATCTAGCAACAGAATCAAAAGTCATTTTTCTTCCATAAAATCTAGATGTAAGTGAGTTAAAGATAGTTGAAGATACCGCAAGAAAGGGTATATGTTGAAGATCTGGATCAAAATCAAGACTGTTAACAGAAATATGATGAGCAGTATGAGTCCATTTCCACCAACCAATGCTGATCCCTGTAAAGCAATTACCTGTAACAATCTGAGCAATTGAATTCAACCAAGGACTCATCATAACCTGATAATGCCCAGAATCATGCCCAATAAACCCACACTGCATCCAAAGTAATCCCAACAATCCAGCACAGAAAAAGTGAACCCAGAAACTGTCAGAACATTTAATACCCATAACACACACAGAGAACAAAGTTGCTATAGAACAAACTGAAAAACAGATCCAATGGCCTTTTTTCTCAAACAACCCAGCCTTTGAAAACTCGGAAACAAGTCTCCTGTAATCTTTGGAAACCTCAGAAACTGTGTAATCTTGTAAATACCCAATAAAGAACCGATCAAGATGTTTCCAAGCAGTCCCTGGATGGAATGCAACAAATGCATCAGTAACATCTTGACCAGCCAGATTCAGAAGAGGAGAATCACCACCAGGGTGATCTTTAAGCCAATCTGTTACATTGTAAACTTTCCCCTGAATAGAGATCCATAGATCCCCCTTTTGGTTATGCTTTTGAAGTTCTTCAGAAGAAATGTAGTTTCTCTTTTCTGCCATTAAAGCAGATCCAAAGAAAAGATCTACAAGAAAAAACAGGAAAAGAAAACTTAAAGAGGGAAAAATAACAGAGAGATCTGAAGCAAAAAAAAGGTATCTGCCTGTTTTTTATTTCTCAACCTTTCAAAAAACTTTGAAAGGAAGAGATTGAAAGAGGGTTTCAGATAAATAAAAAAAAACCCTCTTTTTGAAGAGATGAGATTTGGGTTTTCTTTTCTTTTTGGGTTCTGCTTCAGTTTTATCTCTCTTTTAAGCGGTTTTAAAGGGAGTGTTAACGCGTTTATGCACAGGTGGAAGGTTGTAAGGTAGGGTTTCCAGCAAGGCAGTTTAAAGAATCTGAACCACTAACTTTTCATGTAAAATCTAAATCTGCCCTAATATGTCTACTAAGGGCAGTAAAGGAATTAAAAAATGTTTAGTTAGTTATTTGTTTAGACAGGTTGGTATTTATGGATTGAATGGTTCAGACTAATTGGATCTTGGTGGGCCCTCCACCCTCCAACTAGGGTATTAATAGTTGTTTGACAATAATGGGTCTTGGGTTGGACTGTTAATGGGCTGAGTTTGAGATCG
>MVGT01002059.1:55133-71744 GCA_002174775.1 Macleaya cordata
GAACAGTAGAAACTTCGTAAGTTTAATCTCTGAATTCTAAATTATGTAATTTTTATTTTTGATATCCTATTTTTATTTAATTGGATTTTATTTTTTGAAGATTGTTTAATTTAATTGGCTTGTTAAGTTGTTCTATAGATAATTAGATATAAAATGTTAATTGTTTGAGCCCTAATTGTCTATTTGATTTTTAAAGAGTGTATAAGAGAGATTTTACGGTTCATGTTTGTTGCAAAAATACTAATTAAGTATCTGAAACCTTAATTACCGAATGATTCTAATTTACCTTTGATAAGGGTTTTGAAACAGTAAACCTTAATTGATTTTTGAAGAAGGCTTAAAGATAGTTTGCACATGTTAAACCTTAATTGATTTGAAAAGGATTTAATTTCGCGGCAAAAATCCTAATGATTTTAACCCTAAGGTCCCTAAGTATTTAAGAATATTTTTTAAATCAAGAAAGAAGCATGTATTTTAGAATTTTTTATCAATCCAATAAGAATGATTATACATCCATAATTAGTGATTTTACAGCTAAAAATGCAAGAAGAATGATATTTCACAAGTGACACTTTATATGGTTTATTGGATATTTTTGCTTTGTCGTGGAAGTTTTGGAAGTTTTTTTTTGTTGTGGTTGTAGGCATTGGCCTTTGTTTTTGACATTTTGGTTAGTATAGGAGAATTACAATGTGCTTGATCTCAATGGGGTCATGTCTAGCTAGTCCCCCTTCTTGAGTATGTAGGTAACCCTAAAATGATTTGGGTCCAATGCTTAAATAAAAGAAAAATTACACATATTGTAATGCTTTTTGAGTATATATGAAATCTTTTGTTATAGTAAATTAGTGAAATGCAATTGTTCTTGTTATTGTAATTTTTTTCTTGTTGCGTATTTGTAATTTTTTTTATATGTGAAAATATATGGGGCCACATTCTTTTGAATCCGCTTTGAGTCTCTTAAGTCTCAGGGCCGGCACTGGTAGAATCAATGAAGTAGTAAACATATCAACTTTGATTGCATGTACTGTAGAATCCTTTGAAGACAAACTAACCTTACTTTTTTTCGTTTAAAGCCAATTTTTTTTTTAACATTTTAGATGGTGGAGAAATTAATAATAAAAGGAAGTCCAACAATTGTATAAGCCAATAAGGCTCTAAGGAAGCTTTCAACGATTTTTGTATTGAAAATTTCTCTTTGTTTCTAATTAATGTAGTGGGTTCAAATTCTTTAAAAAAAATTAGAAATCTACAATATTTATTAACTACTATTTACAAAAAACAAAAAAAAAGAAGGTTAAATTTGACCCTGCTTAAAACCCAGCTAGGTCGCCTGAGTTACTGATTAGACTGGCCGAGTCAACCAGTTTACACAAAAGAAAACTATTTTTTAAAAAAATTCTGGGTCTATGTCAACCCAACCCAAATTTGTTGTCGGTTCATAGATTTACTGATTCAACCAGACGGCTGATCCAATTTTTAAAACACTAATCTTGGGTTTTTTCATGTAATTTAGTTCTTTTAAAAAACATGCACAATCTAATAGCTTTCGAGTATTTTTCTATTATGAGTAGTTGATCCTTCAATGTTTATAGATTGGGTCTTTTTTTTATTTTTATTTTCCTGAAAACATATAGGGTGATACAATGCTGTAAATTTCGCTCTTTTTTTTGAAGGTTAATTTTCGCTCTTATCTACACTCTCACAAGACATCCCTATTTCTTAGAACCCATGACCATTTTATTTTTTTCAGTGGGTAATCCGTTGTTGTTTCCTTAGGGAAATGATGTTTATTAATCAAAGTATCTTTTTTTTTTTTTACTTTTTTTTTTTTTTTGGGGAATCATGTGAATCTACGTGAAAAGGATATAAGATCTACCATGAATTTTATAAATAAAAATACATGTTTTTGTAAGCACAACGTCTCGATTTTGTCTCACCAAAAAAATAAGTTGATTAAGTATTAGTTACTCATATTAATAACTATTTCGATTCGGGTTAGGGAATCAATTAAGTTAAAAAATTCGTAGAACTGAATCTGCATTTTTATAAGATGTTTCACATTTGTACATGAGCACGATGGTAGTTACCAAGATTTTCTTAGGTTAAAGTTAAATAAGGTTTAAAATGACGATTATACAATCATACGTCTCGATATTTGGAAAAAATTTCATATATATTTTGATTACGTATCTCTATATTCTCTATTTTAATTAATTATATATGCTTCTCTGAATAAACAAAAAATTGCTGCAATCATCGATCGACATGATCAGAGATTATATATAGTTAGAGTAATTCAAACATTTTCGGGGGGGAAGGATTTGACTGTTAAAAGAGTAAAGAAAATCAGTACATGGGCCTTAGAGTCCAATGGGTTCATGAGATTTTGGCCCATTAGAGGCTCAATTAATAGAACTGACAAAGACATCCATCAATTTCAGATTTTGAAATTGTTTGAAAGGTTGGTTTACCCTTTTAAGAAAAGTTTAAGATAATGGGATCTAATCTTTATAACACCAGAAAAGGCAAATAAGACTAACATTTTTCCAAATTAGGGTTTTCAAATTTTTATTCCTTAGCTTTAAAGATTACAAAGTATTAAAAAACAAAAAAGAAAGAAGAAGAAAACCCCAACTTGGTGTTGGACCTAGTCTTTGGAGTATGAACTAAGGAAGGAGATACCTTGTCTTGTTGGATGAAAAAAAAAGAAAGAATATTTAAATGTTATCATCCTCGAGACGCGTTAAATCGTCGATCCAACGGTAAAAAAAGAGACACATCAGCTAGATGTTTAACATTTTGGTTAAACATAAAAGGAGAGGCAAAAAAGAAAAAGGTCAGAAGAAGCACTATAGAATATTCCATTTATATATACTAATACAATAATCAAAATATCTTAGCTGCTTTCTTTTTCAACATTGAAAGTTTTGAAACCCTAAAACTTTTTTTTTTTTTTTTTGTTAAGTAAATCTCAAATTAAAAAGACAGCATTTCTGACTTTTGTTCTTTAAACTATTGTGAGAGGATTGATATGCATACATTTAGTCTTTATTAATAATATCTCTGTCTCATAACAAGTCATCACGTGGTGGTAGGATCCAATAAGTGCCGAGCACAAAATTGTGGCTACTAAAGTCCATGATATCCATCAACTTTGGAGTTTAGGTGGGCCCATTGAGGGTATTTTTGCCTTTCTTCAAATAGGGAAATTCCCTCGCAATAGTTGGGAACTTAGGATTGACTTTATTAGCACATTGAGGGGTATTTTTGTCTTCCTTCAAATAGGGAAATTCCTCGCAATATTGGGAATTTCGGATTGACTTTATAATAAACCAATTAACCAAATCGAGTTAGGGCAAGTACTATGGTATCTCCGATTTTTAGTGCAATAAGACTCAAAAATAATTAGGCGACAAAGGGACTGTCGCCCACAGTCCCCTTGTCATCCTTCATTTGGTTTATCGCCACTCATTGCCTTTTACTACCAAATGCAGCCAACACCCCTTCAACCATCTGTCGCCCAACAATCCTTGTAGAGGGCGACAATCCCTTTGTCGCCCTTTAATTCTTTTGTCGCCCTGAATTGTCTTTATTGATCCCTCTTTCTTTTATACTCAGCCTCAAATTTGAGTATATTTGAGGTTGAAGGAAAAAATTTGAGGGTTATGTGTCACCTTAGTACTTGACTTATCCCTCAAACCTCTCCAATATAGAGGAAAGAGGCTGCCATAGTACTTGCCCTTAGGAGTATTTCAATTCCACATATTTGAGTACTAGAATTGGAATCACTGGAAATTAGAAGCATTAGTAAAACTACCCCACACTTGCTACATGTTGGCTTTCTCTCTATAAATCATTTTTCTCTCTAAAATGTGTTACATGCGTGTGAGTTGGTAAATTATGCAGCATGTTACTTAGTTAATCTCTTCAGAAATTCACTTTGTCAACTCCTAAACATTGTTTGTTGGGGATTTAGTATTTAGAGTTTGTGAAAGGGTTAACCAAATAACGCGCCACATAATTTATCAACTCACTTTACCCCTTCACACGCTCTACACGCGTGTAATTTGGCAAACTCACCTCCCACATCACCGCCTAGATCATCACAATAGAAAAATTCTACCATTAGATCATCTGTACATGAGTGCACAACACAGGTGTAAGTAAAATGTAAGAATAAAATGGGTATTTTAGGGGCCCACTTGGTGGCAATGTATATGTTGTTGTGATCTTGAAGTTGAAGAGATCATCGCAAAAAAAAAAAGAAAAAGAAAAAAGCCCTTGGATCAACTCCGTACGACCCCACTTGCAAATGTAAACCAAGTGTAAATCAATAAATAATATTAAGAGACGTATCTAATATTTTTTAAAAAGGTTTAAAAAAATATGGGCTGCACCGAGCCGCACTGTTGGCTCGGTGAACCTCATATATATACAAGCCCCCACACGCGCTTCACGCGTATGAGTTGGTAGTCCATCCTCCCTACACACGCTTCGCGCGTGTGGGTTGAATGTCCAAACATGCTACGTGTGTTTTCTCATATATGTGTTACGCGCGTACCCTCCACACGTACTTCTGACAAATAATAGAACTTGGATCATCTTTATATGTGCACATGTAAGAATAAATGGGTACTAAGTTACCCACTTGGGGACTGAAAGTCTAAATTCGCCCTACGGTTAATGAATTTAACCGTATGTCAATGTGACTATGGTTAAGGATCACACTATCACCTAATTAAAAATTACTAAGGTGATAAGAGTACAACAAAAATCTCTAACAAGAGTATTGACTTATTCGATTCTTAATATGCGGAATTAAGAACAAGAATCGAATATTTCAATCTCACAACAAGTATGAAAATATGCACAAGAGATTTTGTTAACGAGGAAAACCCAAACTGGGAAAAACCCCGGGACCTAGTCCAGCAAGAATCCACTAAAAGTTATTGAAAACTTACAACCCGATTTACCACTCGATGGACACGATTTACGACTCCCTCTACGCTCCAACAGCTACGGTGTACAGTTCTTCCACAAATTCGAAATCCACGAATTTGCCTCTTAGTAGATGATGATGCGTCTCCAACTTGAACTCCACAAGTCCCGCACCTTGAACCAATACTTGACTCCTCAAGTATATCACCACAAGCTTGAAACTTCAAGCTCAACCACCGGAAATCCACCGGCAACAAAACTCAGGTTTTGAGTTAAAATGGGAAGGATTAAAGCATGTACAACAAGCTTGGAAGCTAAAGAATTAGAGTTGAAACTCTCCAAGAACTTGTTGATAAATAGGGTGAATGGTTGATTAAACATTGATGGTTCAATCCCTATTTATAACTCAAAATGTCCAGCACAAACCCAGAAATCTCTAGGTTGTATTAGGTCAAAAGCTAGACACAATAATGGAGATGAGGAGACATTCCATTGATCCCTCATCCCATTTAGAGGTGTTCCCCACGCACCAATAATTTCCCTAAAACATGCTTAAGAGGAAATGTGCAAAAAAGTGAAAAGGAATCACTTTACAGCTCACGAAACAGCTGAAATCGCACATATCTGGGCGTTGGTTTCGAAACCAAGAAGGTTGGTTTCGAAACCAAAAAAGGCCTGGAATGATTTTCATAACTTTGGTTTCGAAACCAATATGTTTGGTTTCGAAACCAAAGACCATCTAACATCATTCTGTAGCTTTGGTTTCGAAACCAACAAGTCAGTTTCGAAACCAAAAACCATCTGTTGGCATTTTTCAGGGTTGGTTTCGAAACCAATATGGTTGGTTTCGAAACCAAAAACCTCCTGACATCATTTTTCAACTTTGGTTTCGAAACCAACCTCCTTGGTTTCGAAACCAACCTTTGGCCACAGTACAAATGGTCACAGTTTCCCGAAAAACCGTGGTATTCTGACAGCATTCTTTCAAACACTAGTTTTAAGGGGTTTTGACATCTTTTGCCATTCCGTACTTTCTCATATGATCTAATATGAACTAACCACCTATGGTATTGAGTTACTAAGTCACTTACCATCCTAAAATGAGTTCCGGTGGTTTCTCATATGATCTAATATGAACTAATCACCTATGGTATTGAGTTTCTAAGTCACTTACCATCCTAAGATGAGTTCCGGTGGTTCTCATATGATCTAATATGAACTAACCACCTATGATATTGAGTTTCTAAGTCACTTACCATCCTAAGATGAGTTCCGGTGGTGAGTTGAGCTTCTTGGAGTCTTTGCTTCGCAACGAACCGAATGACTCACTAACTCTAACTCAAGTTACATTGACCATCTTGAGTTTACCTTTGACACGAAATTCGACAAATATGACATGAGTGAACTCATGGACCTAACAATCTCCCCCTTTGTCATTTTCGTGACAAAGCCATACATAAGAAAATAGTATAAAGAACCTTCCCCATTACAACTCGTATTTTCTTACACATGACTCAATAGAACTTAAAACACGGATTGTATAAAACAACCTGTTTCCTGCACATGCTCACAAAACAAGTCAAGGAATCTTATAAAATACTAAATACATACCTTGAAGAATGTTTAGAGCATTTAATGAAGGTAGAGATAATATCTCTCCCCCTTTGTCAAAGCTTCTCCCATCTTAAGATATCTTCCAATGGTGGTGAGTTGAGCTTTGCACAAGTCTTCTCTCCTTCACTATAAGTCTTCATTGGTTAAAAATGTAGAGACAACTTGCAAACTCTCATTGGCTATATTGAGTTTGATTTGACACGCAAATTGACAAAATCCATGAGGGAACTTATGGACCTTACAATCTCCCCCTTTGTCAATTTCGTGACAAAACCCATTCAACACCCATTCATAAGGTTCAATGAGAGATAAAAGACAAAACTCCCCCAAACAAATAGAGACATTAAACTCTATGGGTTGTCTTTAACTTGTTTCCTGCACATGTCCACAAGACACATCAAGGTACCATGGAAGTCATGAATATAAATAATGAATATGCTTACACTCCCCCTTGATAAGTGCTACAAGAATCTCTCCCCCTATGTGATAAAACTCGTATCACATAGTACTCCCCTTGCAAAGTCAAGAACACATAATTCTCCCCCTTTTTGTCACAAATAGACAAAGGATAGAAGACAACAAAAGTACAAGGAGAAACTGAGAAAGACAATGTATGGAAACACAAATACAAACCAACCAACCATAAGAATAAATATCTAACTAATTTTCAACCAAGTAGATAGTTAGATAGACAATAAGAAAGTATGGTGGAAGGCAAGTAAGAACATGTCACACACTATAAAATTTATCAAAGCTAGTTACAAGGTGTATCAGAGCTAAGATAAGAAATAAAACCAAAGTGTGTGAATGTATCCTGGTTTTGAAAACCAATGGAGAAAATGCAAATTTTTGGATTTTTTCAAATATTAGCTTAATGCAAATAATGAGCAAGCATGCACAAATATATGCAAATAAACAAAACATGCAAGCTCCCCCTCAACCAGATCATGAGAAAGATTTGAATCTTAAAACTAATCCGGTTCAACATGCATCAACACACAACAAATCTATGCTATCAATGTATGCAAGTAGAAAAGTTTTGTTGTGTCCAAATCATGTTGTCAAGGCTATCAATAATATAATACACAATCACAATTAAAAATTTCTTAATCATGAAATTGCAAAAATTTATTCAAATATAGCCAAGCAAGTTCTCAATCATGAAAATCACAACACTCAATATTCTGATTATGGTGTGTGTGTGTTGAGAGAACAATATCATTATGTGAGACCATCCTAAAAGGAAAATAAGATAAGGTTATCCATATTACCAATTTCTTCAAATCTGAACCTTACCTAGCATGAAAGAACTATCTCACATTGTTACCTATTAATGACCTTCATGTTTGAGTTTGAATGAAACTTGAGGAACTCAAGAGCATGAGACATAGATCACCAACTTGTTACCAATATTTTCCCTAAACTTGCAAGCGACTCTTATCCGAGGAGACACAACCAAGAAAGTACCCGTATTGGAACCAAGTGGGTCACTATGAGGTCAAGATGAAGAATAAAGAACATCGAGTTCCCAATCTTTTTGCGGGATCTCACTCTTTTTGATGTTCAAACACCGAGTTCAACATTTTTTTTTACGAGAACTCACTCTTTTGGTGTTTCACCAAGCTCAAGATCTTTTACGAGAGCTTACTGTTTTGGTGATGTTTCATAACAAGATATAACAATATTTTTCAGCACTTCATCAAAACACAATATCCTAGTGAGAGATAGTCCAACCAGCTAGTTCAGTCCATTAATGAATCATAAGCTTTATTTTAACCCATCCAATGATTCAACTAGGATAAAATCACACTTACTCAAGAGGCTCTTATGTGCACAAGATTTATAGATCAGTCAAGAGAGTATATGGATTTAGAGAAGAGATTCACAAGCTATATCAAAATAAAATAAAGTAATTCAGATTTGTGAAATCTCTTATATGTTCAAGTATTCTATAAAAGATAGCCAATAACAACAAGAAGAACACTTAAAACATACATGTATTAGAATGCAATTTGTGAAAGCAAACTAATCTTCAAAACTCATTTTTCAACCCAAAAATAATATGCAATGCAAAACAGGGGAAAAGTGAGAATACAAACCTACAGAAAAAAATTCTGCTTGATGTGGTTGACCATCAATATTCACTACTTGTGTAGTAGCTTGTTTCTCAATCAATAACAAAGGTTTATACACTTCATTCAGTATTGACAAAGAAACAAGATGACAAACAAAAAAATATACACACATGTCCCAAAAATGATTTGACAATAAATGGGCATGCTGTAAAGTATGATACTTAGTAGATGAAATGTCATGTTCAAATGCAATAAGAACTTATCTACAAGTACATACAACAAACACTAGAATGCATAACAATCAACTAAAATGCAAACTAGTAGAACACTCACTCAACTACCCCAACTATATATGCAATCAAAACAAGGGAAGGAGTGAGAATATCAACAATCAAGTAATGGTACGACCACTACCACTAACCAATAAGTACTTAGATGACTTACCAGTATTGTATGTAGTGAGAGTTTCAAGACATGCCAAATCACTTTTTCTTACCCATATGGCCTTGAATTTCTTAAATGTCTTCATTTGATTTAAGTCCACATGAGTAGGTTTGGTTGTCTCAAGCACAACCTTTTTGGTCTTGTTTCTCTTCCTTTTCTTTGAATAAGATTTTGATCCAAAGGAATACATACCTTGTTTGTTGTTGTCAAGCTTTCCAATATCTCCAGTCAATGCTTGAGCCTTGTCACTCAATGATTTGATTCTTTTTAAAAGATCTTGATTGACATTATGAGACTTTTTGCAATCTTCTAAAAAGAATCTACATTTGTTCTGCAAATGTCCCTTATAACCACAATAAGAACACACATTATTAATGTTAGAAACTTTAGGCTTACCTTGTGGTTTTATAGCTTGCTTTGGGATATGTTGCTTGACAACTTGCTTTGGAGCTTGTTGGTCAACTTGCTTAACTGCTCTCTTTTGTGGAGGAGGAGGATGAGTCTTAGCTTTCACAAAGGTCGTCGACGTTGAGGTGCTAGCAACCTTACTTGGATCAAAGCCGAGTCCCTTCTTGTCACTCGAATTCTTCGATCCTTTCAACATAGAGACAAGGTTATTCGACCCATGATTGAACTTTATGAGCATCTCTTTAGACTCTTTTAGCTCATCCTTCATTTTTTGTATCTCTTCAAGAAGTGATGTGACTCTCTCATTAGTCACCACCAGCTCATTCTTGAGGAATTTGATTTCTTTATCTTTTCCTTCAAGAATCTCTTTGTCCTCTGCCTTCCTCTTAGAGGCTTCTTCCACTTGAAGAGTGAGATCATTCTTCTCAGTCATAAGACTTGAATTCTCTAGTTTGAGCTCCTTGTTTGCCTTTGACAAGCTCTTACTATTTTCAAGAATTCTTGAGAACAACTCTGTAGGATCAACATCATCCTCGCTATCACTTCGAAGATCATTAGATTCAGCTTGTATATCTTTTTCATGATCAACAGATGCAGCCATAGCCATTAGTTCAATGTTCTCTTTACTACTTCCTTTAGTAGCCTGAAGATCTTCAAAATCAGTATATAAATCTTCAAGGAGATCATAAGAAGATTCCACAAAGGTAATAAAAGCCTTAGTGGTTTCTTCTTTGTCTCCAATATGATCAGTATGAAGATCTTCTGATTCCATACTTATTTCATCTTCTGAGTGGACACAAGAAGATTCCAAGGAAGTGGTAAAAGCCACATAGTTTGCTTTATCTTCATTGTCACTTGAACTTACTGAATCATCCCAAGTGACCATCCTCTTTTTCCTGCTTTTGGACTTTTTGTTGGGACATTCATTGGAAAAGTGTCCAAAACCATGGCATTTAAAACATTGAATATCACTAGAGTTGTTATTTTTCTTATGAGCTTTATCCTTACTTAATGACTTACTCTTACTTGAGGATGAAATCCCATGTTTCAGAATTTTTCTTTTCTCGACTTTAAGAAACTCTATAAAATTTTCGAAAAGAAACTCAAGATCCTTATTATCACCATGATCATCCTCGTCTTCTGAATCAGTATAGGTGACATTCTTTGATGCTGCAAAAGCTATATCCTTTGAAGTCCTTGAATGATGCAAACTGGATTCAAAGGTTTTTAAGTTACCTGCAAGTTCTTCAGGAAGAATAGCATCAATATCTTTACTCTCTTCGATAGCCGTAACCTTGGCTTGAAATCTCTCCGGAAGAGACCTCAAAACCTTACGTACTATCTTAGAGTTAGAAATAGATTCACCCAAAGCAAAAGAATTGTTGACAATTTCATTTAATTTAGCATAGAATTCATCAAAAGATTCATTGTCATCCATTTTGATGGTTTCAAATTGGGTGGTTAACATTTGAAGCTTTGCTATTTTTACAGTTCTAGTACCTTCATGGGTTACCATTAAAATGTCCCATGCCTCTTTTGCTACTTCACAATTAGATATGCGACGAAATTCGTCAGCCGTTACAGCAGCAAAAATGGCATTGAGAGCCTTGCTATTTCTAGTAGCAGCTTCACTATCTATGGCATCCCATTGATCTTCTGGTTTAGGAACTACTCTAGAATTGTCTCTAGGTCCTACAATCATAGTAGGTGGAGACCAAGCAACCTCAATAGTTCTCCAAACTCTTTGGTCTATAGACTTTAAGAAAGCTCTCATCCTAGCTTTCCAAAAAGGATAGTTATTTCCATTGAATAATGGAGGTAAATTTACTGCACTACCCTCTCTTTGTGATTCCATAAGTCACAACAAGGATCACACTTAGGTTGTTAAACCCAGCAAGTGAACCTGCTCTGATACCAATTGAAAGTCTAAATTCGCCCTACGGTTAATGAATTTAACCGTATGTCAATGTGACTATGGTTAAGGATCACACTATCACCTAATTAAAAATTACTAAGGTGATAAGAGTACAACAAAAATCTCTAACAAGAGTATTGACTTATTCGATTCTTAATATGCGGAATTAAGAACAAGAATCGAATATTTCAATCTCACAACAAGTATGAAAATATGCACAAGAGATTTTGTTAACGAGGAAAACCCAAACTGGGAAAAACCCCGGGACCTAGTCCAGCAAGAATCCACTAAAAGTTATTGAAAACTTACAACCCGATTTACCACTCGATGGACACGATTTACGACTCCCTCTACGCTCCAACAGCTACGGTGTACAGTTCTTCCACAAATTCGAAATCCACGAATTTGCCTCTTAGTAGATGATGATGCGTCTCCAACTTGAACTCCACAAGTCCCGCACCTTGAACCAATACTTGACTCCTCAAGTATATCACCACAAGCTTGAAACTTCAAGCTCAACCACCGGAAATCCACCGGCAACAAAACTCAGGTTTTGAGTTAAAATGGGAAGGATTAAAGCATGTACAACAAGCTTGGAAGCTAAAGAATTAGAGTTGAAACTCTCCAAGAACTTGTTGATAAATAGGGTGAATGGTTGATTAAACATTGATGGTTCAATCCCTATTTATAACTCAAAATGTCCAGCACAAACCCAGAAATCTCTAGGTTGTATTAGGTCAAAAGCTAGACACAATAATGGAGATGAGGAGACATTCCATTGATCCCTCATCCCATTTAGAGGTGTTCCCCACGCACCAATAATTTCCCTAAAACATGCTTAAGAGGAAATGTGCAAAAAAGTGAAAAGGAATCACTTTACAGCTCACGAAACAGCTGAAATCGCACATATCTGGGCGTTGGTTTCGAAACCAAGAAGGTTGGTTTCGAAACCAAAAAAGGCCTGGAATGATTTTCATAACTTTGGTTTCGAAACCAATATGTTTGGTTTCGAAACCAAAGACCATCTAACATCATTCTGTAGCTTTGGTTTCGAAACCAACAAGTCAGTTTCGAAACCAAAAACCATCTGTTGGCATTTTTCAGGGTTGGTTTCGAAACCAATATGGTTGGTTTCGAAACCAAAAACCTCCTGACATCATTTTTCAACTTTGGTTTCGAAACCAACCTCCTTGGTTTCGAAACCAACCTTTGGCCACAGTACAAATGGTCACAGTTTCCCGAAAAACCGTGGTATTCTGACAGCATTCTTTCAAACACTAGTTTTAAGGGGTTTTGACATCTTTTGCCATTCCGTACTTTCTCATATGATCTAATATGAACTAACCACCTATGGTATTGAGTTACTAAGTCACTTACCATCCTAAAATGAGTTCCGGTGGTTTCTCATATGATCTAATATGAACTAATCACCTATGGTATTGAGTTTCTAAGTCACTTACCATCCTAAGATGAGTTCCGGTGGTTCTCATATGATCTAATATGAACTAACCACCTATGATATTGAGTTTCTAAGTCACTTACCATCCTAAGATGAGTTCCGGTGGTGAGTTGAGCTTCTTGGAGTCTTTGCTTCGCAACGAACCGAATGACTCACTAACTCTAACTCAAGTTACATTGACCATCTTGAGTTTACCTTTGACACGAAATTCGACAAATATGACATGAGTGAACTCATGGACCTAACAATCTCCCCCTTTGTCATTTTCGTGACAAAGCCATACATAAGAAAATAGTATAAAGAACCTTCCCCATTACAACTCGTATTTTCTTACACATGACTCAATAGAACTTAAAACACGGATTGTATAAAACAACCTGTTTCCTGCACATGCTCACAAAACAAGTCAAGGAATCTTATAAAATACTAAATACATACCTTGAAGAATGTTTAGAGCATTTAATGAAGGTAGAGATAATATCTCTCCCCCTTTGTCAAAGCTTCTCCCATCTTAAGATATCTTCCAATGGTGGTGAGTTGAGCTTTGCACAAGTCTTCTCTCCTTCACTATAAGTCTTCATTGGTTAAAAATGTAGAGACAACTTGCAAACTCTCATTGGCTATATTGAGTTTGATTTGACACGCAAATTGACAAAATCCATGAGGGAACTTATGGACCTTACAATCTCCCCCTTTGTCAATTTCGTGACAAAACCCATTCAACACCCATTCATAAGGTTCAATGAGAGATAAAAGACAAAACTCCCCCAAACAAATAGAGACATTAAACTCTATGGGTTGTCTTTAACTTGTTTCCTGCACATGTCCACAAGACACATCAAGGTACCATGGAAGTCATGAATATAAATAATGAATATGCTTACACTCCCCCTTGATAAGTGCTACAAGAATCTCTCCCCCTATGTGATAAAACTCGTATCACATAGTACTCCCCTTGCAAAGTCAAGAACACATAATTCTCCCCCTTTTTGTCACAAATAGACAAAGGATAGAAGACAACAAAAGTACAAGGAGAAACTGAGAAAGACAATGTATGGAAACACAAATACAAACCAACCAACCATAAGAATAAATATCTAACTAATTTTCAACCAAGTAGATAGTTAGATAGACAATAAGAAAGTATGGTGGAAGGCAAGTAAGAACATGTCACACACTATAAAATTTATCAAAGCTAGTTACAAGGTGTATCAGAGCTAAGATAAGAAATAAAACCAAAGTGTGTGAATGTATCCTGGTTTTGAAAACCAATGGAGAAAATGCAAATTTTTGGATTTTTTCAAATATTAGCTTAATGCAAATAATGAGCAAGCATGCACAAATATATGCAAATAAACAAAACATGCAAGCTCCCCCTCAACCAGATCATGAGAAAGATTTGAATCTTAAAACTAATCCGGTTCAACATGCATCAACACACAACAAATCTATGCTATCAATGTATGCAAGTAGAAAAGTTTTGTTGTGTCCAAATCATGTTGTCAAGGCTATCAATAATATAATACACAATCACAATTAAAAATTTCTTAATCATGAAATTGCAAAAATTTATTCAAATATAGCCAAGCAAGTTCTCAATCATGAAAATCACAACACTCAATATTCTGATTATGGTGTGTGTGTGTTGAGAGAACAATATCATTATGTGAGACCATCCTAAAAGGAAAATAAGATAAGGTTATCCATATTACCAATTTCTTCAAATCTGAACCTTACCTAGCATGAAAGAACTATCTCACATTGTTACCTATTAATGACCTTCATGTTTGAGTTTGAATGAAACTTGAGGTACTCAAGAGCATGAAACATAGATTACCAACTTGTTCCCAATATTTTCCTTGAACTTGCAAGCGACTCTTATCCGAGGAGACACAGCCAAGAAAGTACCCATATTGGAACCAAGTGGATCACTATGAGGTCAAGATGAAGAATAAAGAACATCGAGTTCCCAATCTTTTTGCGGGATCTCACTCTTTTTGATGTTCAAACACCGAGTTCAACAATTTTACGAGAACTCACTCTTTTGGTGTTTCACCAAGCTCAAAAACTTTTACGAGAGCTTACTGTTTTGGTGATGTTTCATAACAAGATATAACAATATTTTTTCAGCACTTCATCAAAACACAATATCCTAGTGAGAGATAGTTCAACCAGCTAGTTCAGTCCATTAATGAATCATAAGCTTTATTTCTAACCCATCCAATGATGTTAGAGGACATAACTAGTAAGTGTAAACTAAGTGTAAATAAATAAATTATGTTAGAGGACATAACTAGTATTTTAAAAAATATTATAATAATTAAAATAAAAATGTGTTGGGGTGGGACGGAAGGACGGATGGTGTGACAGCTTGGAGCTGTCCTCGCCGCCACCCCACCAAGCCACTCTATCTCTCTCTCTCCTCCTCTCTTTCTCTCTCATATATTTTTGGGGGCTGGCTCCCTTTAGCTACCTCAAATGACGTAAGGGGACAACCCCTTATATAAGTAGTATTTACTGCGGTTGCGGCTCAGTGAAGCCTCGTATGTATATTTAGAAAACTACTGGAGACCAAATCGAACCTGAACTAGTTCTCCAATTTTGGTTCCACATATTTTAGAACCAAAATCGAAACCTTTATTATTCGATCTGGTTTCAGTTCTGATTACTTTGATATTCGAGATGGGACTGGAATCGAATTGATCCATAAGAACTTGAAGAAATTTACAAATATAGATTTTTCCTTTAAATTTGCTTTATTTTAACACTTCTTGCATATGAGACTGAAATGTTAGAGATTTACCTAAGAATTAACCGGAATTTGAATCGATTATCTAGGTCAGGATTCCACCCACTTGAGAACTAGAAGTCTAGAACTAGAACCAAGCGAGTCTTCACATCTCGTCCAATGATAGCTGCAAATTTTCAGATACAGTTAAATTTGGCAAAGCTGCTTTGCAGATAGAGTAAAAATGTATTTCTGTCCATACATTGTGGGTACAAAAAAATAACTCAAAATGCATTTTTTACCCAAAATCTAAATATATATTTTTTTGCATGTGAATGCAACACGTACTGCCCACTAGTAATTTAGTATATGGTTTTCATAATTTATGTTTTCTTAGACATGAAGAGAGATTTTGCACACCCATTTTGAACACACCCATGCACTGTACCTGCATTAAATGGATTGCACGTGTAAATGATCTACCAATTAATTTTTTGTGAAAATGTTGTCCTCATCGTCTATATCATCGTATCTAAAAATCAATGGATATTTTACAAATAATATTTTATTTTGGGTTTTGTATTTTTGGAGAATAAGTATTTTTTTTGGTACAAGGGACTATTGTGGGACCCGCTAACAAAAGAAAAAAAAAAAAAGAAGAGAAAAATCTGATTTTTTTTGTTGATATATGAAATGTATATATATATATATAATATATATATCTTAGTTAGATATTAGTAGTATGTGTTTAAGACAAAAAAAAAAAAAGAAAGAAATCTGATTTTTTGTAGATATATATATATAGTGTACATATATATATATAGTGTATATATATATATATATTAGTTAGTATTTTGGTTAGAAAAAGAAAAAAATCTGATTTTTGGGATATTTGAATATATAATAGATATTATAGTTAGGTGTTAAGGAAGAAAATAAGCTAAAAGAAAGAGAGGGAGTGAGAACAGGTCGTGAGAGTGAGAGAGCAGAGAGAAGGGAGGAAGGAAATCAGGGAAGAAGAAGGGGG
>MVGT01004108.1:6683-26779 GCA_002174775.1 Macleaya cordata
TTTTTGCAAGCAGTTTTGGCAATCCAAATGCTTTCTAATTATATGCAATGAGTCCTAGTGCATGTCTAACCACCTATGATAGTCGATAGGTCACTTACCAATATGCACAGAGAGTTCCGGATGCGTGACCGAGTCCGATGAGGTGCTGTTTCCACCGTTCTTGATGATGAGTGAGTTTTGCACGGAGGATACGCTTGACTCTTGACACAAATAGGCCTCCATTTGATCGAGTTGTTTTATCATGAATATTGACAAACCTTGGGGACCTTTCACACCGACCCCCGCTAAAACACAAATTTCTTGTAGTGTACTCTGTGCGTTCCTTATGCTTAAGGTACACAAATGGATGAACCCCCTTAATATTCTATAAATGAGTGAGTACTTTCCAATGCATGTAAGTTGTGGGTGATCACACCTATAATCTCATGTATAACTTATCCAACCAACTACTCCAAATAGAGTACAACCTATGCAATGAGAATTTGAGCATATAATACTAATTTGAAGCCAATAAGTTCCAATCATAAGACACTCATTTTTTGCTTTGCTAATAGGAGACCAATCCTCTCTATAATGGACACCTTATTTAACTTGAAGACATAATCAATATCGTATGATATGGTTCTGAAAGGTTATTATCATGTTATGTAAATAACAAGATTTCAAAATCAAATAAAGGACTTGAATCAATAGGGAATATTCCTACCAAAAAAAGAATCAATAGGGAATATACTTCCTAAAAAATAAAATAGGGAACATACCATTAATTCACTACCATCTGGCCCAAGATAAAGTACAAATGCCATCTGCCTCCTGGCAGTCTCGACTAATCTACAACATAGCCAAAAAAAAATATTTTGCATTGGTGGGGAATTAGAAGCACATGAATGCTGATTTGAACAACAACAAAATAGGTATACCAACAGGTCTAAAACATGCAACATATCATAAATCTGAAGCTATTGAACTATATCATTCAATAAATTTAGATGGATATATCACTACTAAAGGTAAACAAGCAACATACCATCCAATATGTTAATCAATTATAAGCATAACCTCAGATCCCAAAATCAAATGTCATACTTAATATAATACTATGGTTCCCTAACACCTACACATATGTTTACCTAGGGCTTTGTTTAGATAAACTTAATTTCAAAATGATCGTAAAAAATGAAAAAGAAAAAGTAAAAAATTCATACCATAAAGAAGATCCACGATTAAATTGCGCCATGAAGGTATCCCATTTGGCTGACATATTAGCTTGCTAATTTTGCAGCTCTTCAATCTTTTTGCTTTGATCTTATACTTGTGTAATAAGCTCCTCGTTACGTTTTTCGGCTTCCTCTACCCTCCTAATAGCCTCTGTTACAACTGAGTGGTTGTAACTAGAAGATGAAAGCGGCAACATGTCATGCCCAAGTCCTTTTACATATCCAGGTCTTGTACCTAGTACTCGATCACATATTTCATCCTCAGTCATTGGTGTAGAATCTTCGGGTACAGGTTGAGATTGGAGCTCTATCATCTCTTTCTGTAGTTTAGATTACACATGAATATCAACATACCATAAAACAATATTTAAGAAAAGTTTACCGAGTGAGGGAAATAATTTATGTTTATTACATATTTTTGTTCAGTGGTAGGACTTGTCCATTTGCCTTCCTTCGAGTGGGTCAGGCGATATAACTTGACTCTACCAAGCTCTTGTTGAGTCTCTGAATCACGTTGACATGTTCAACAAAAAAAATAAGTATAACCAAACTCACTAAGTTTTACTACGTAAATTATAATAAACATTTTATATATACTACCATTTCTTCTCTGTAGCGTACAAATGGTTTGGAACCAGCACAGTGGTTCACGTCAAGATGTTGTCGATTAGCTGTATTTTGCACACTAAGTTTCTGTATATAAATGTTTGAAAATCTTGTTAGAAGCATATACAAACCAAGATAATTATAAAAAATGTAAAGTACAATTATTACTTTGAAATCATCTGTTTCAAACCATTCGCAAACTTTTTCCCAATCCTCTTGTGCCACATTTTTATAAGGGTGTTGGCGGCTTTCTTCACCATTTTTATATTTCTGATAGTGTTTGTGAAGCTTACACCTAAAATCCTTAAACCGCTGCCCTAAATAACTATTCACTGCCTTTTCCACGTGTGGAAGATGAAGATCTATGTCAAATTTTTCCTACAAAAAAATCGAATTACTGGGTTAAAAATAATTAATTCATAGTGAAAAAAGTACATCTATTATATGTAGAAATGAATACTTTACCAAAATACGATAGTGCAATCTTTGCCTCGGTCCTTTCTTAACAAGCCTCCAGTCGTGGCATGTTAAAGGCGCGTATGTGCGGCAAATAATTCCAACTTCGGTTGAAAACTCTTTACTCCACTCACCAACTGGTCTTCCCATGCCTTCACTGATCTCTATTCTAGGTTTGTGACCAGCTGCCTTTAGATACTTTGTGAGATAGTTATTTTTTGCTAAGCCTCTCGGTCTTCTTGATGATGTAGAAGCTATTCGAAATGAAAAAGAAAATATTTATAAGAAGCAAAATGATCTTTAGTCATTTCTAAATTTAATGATCTTACCAACACTACTTGATGGGGTGCATTGTTGTGTTCCTTGTGAATGAGGCATTGATACCGATTGTCCACTAGATCGTGTTGAAGATCGTCGATTGCCTGGCGCCATATCTGTTAAATACAATAGATAAATCAATTAAGCATCATATCTAAAATTGAAATTATAAATTAAAAGATAACAAAAATGATTAAGCATCGTATCCAAAATTGAAATTATGAATTAAAAAGATAACAATTATAAAGTTAATACGCAATTATAAGGAAATGAACAGTACTAAATATAAAAATAATATAATTTATAAAACTTTTACTCATAGATGTTGGATAACAAACATTTAAGTGTACATTCATTCTGTGTCACTATCATCATCACTCAATATGGGACTCTCTTGTTCACTATAATAAGGAGTTAATGTATCATCTTCTTCATCAAGTTCATCGTCGTTAATGAAAGTATCATCCAACTGATTTCTTTCCACATTGATTACGACCACATTTGCATCAATTTCGTCTGGGTTCACATCATCCCTATTAAGCTGGATGGGTGTAAGTTCTTCTCTTTCTCTTGATTCAACTATTTGATCAAGTTGGACAATGCCATTCAATGCGAGCTGTTCATCTTGTTGGAAAGCATCATCACTATGCTCTGCTTCATTCTCTTCTTCTTTCTCTAAAACATCATCAATGTTCCGAGGCTTTATCTTTAGCACAACCTGCCAATCACCACGCATTTTGGTGTCTCTCACATAGAAGACTTGATCTGGTTGAATGGCTAGCACAAATGGATCATCTTTATACCATGTCCGAGAGACATTAACACAAGTGAAATGACTTTCTATTTGAATTCCCATCTTTTTGTTTCCAAGATCCCACCAATCACACTTGAAAAGGAAAACTCGATTTCCAAATAGGTAATCTAGTTCTATGATGCCTATTAAGACCCCGTAGAAATCAATCTCTTTAGATTTGTGTTCCCCTTTTACAACCACACCACTATTCTGAGTTCGTAAGTGTGTCTCATGATCCTTGGTGTGAAACCGAACACCATTAACAATGCAACCGCTATATCGTTTCACACGTGGATCAGGCCCGCATGCCAATGAATATAATTCATCAGTAGCTTCAGGAGACTTTTCATCGCGCAAATTTTGCATCTATCAACAAAATGTAGAAAAAAATAAGTGAACCAGATATATCATACTATTATAGCCATAATTAATATGTTTAAATCAAACTCTCCATATAAACACTTACATGTTGTTCAAACCATTTAGCGAAATATTTTTCTTGTCTCTCGTTTAAATTATGTGGATTTTGTCTTTTGAGCTCGGTCATGTGTTGTCTGCATATAAACCATTTATGTAAATTTAATAAAGTCATTTTAGTTTAATATTATGTATAAGTTTTTTTACTAGAACACATACTCAAGATATGAGGATATTTCATCTGAATTATTCAACACATAATATCGAGCCTTATCGTACTCCTTCAGTTAAAGGTTGATAATTTCACAAGCTCCAAACAGTCGAACGTTTTGTGTGAAAACATTCAACCTTGAGTCTTGTTCCTTTGAACCACCATCATAATTTCGTTCTTCACGATTGAACTGTGTTTCGATTCCTTGAAGATACATAGAGCAAAACGTAAGACATTCGGTGTCAAGGTACGCTTCTGCTATTGATCCTTCTGGTCGTGCTCTATTACGAACATATCTTTTTAGAGTGTGCAGAAACCTGTCCATTGTTTCAAAATTACTGAATTCTGAGTGAAACAATATAAAATCTCTTCTGATTAAGTACATAATAAATTAATTAAAACTTCACCTTTCAATTGGATACATCCAGCGATATTGTACAGGTCCAGCAAGTATAGCCTCATGTGGTAAGTGAACTGCCAAGTGGACCATTACATCGAAGAATGCTGGTGGGAATATTTGTTCGAGCTTGCAGAGTAATACAACAATGTCCTTTTCCATCCTTTCTAGGACTTCCAACTTTAGTGTCTTGCAACACAACTCCTTAAAGAAAATACCCAGTTCAATCAATGATTTTGATACATTATTAGGCAAGAAACCACGCATTATAATAGGAAGGAGGCATTGTAAAAATACATGACAATCATGACTCTTCATTCCTGATATCTTAGAATCATTAGCATTTACACATCAAGCAATATTTGATGCATAACCATCTGGAAACTTCACTGACTTTAACCAGTCACATAAAGTTTTTCTCTCTGCAGGTGACAACGTATAACATGCAGGTGGTATAATAAGCTTATCACCTCTCTTAATTGTATGCAACTCTTTTCTAATGCCCATCGCTTCTAAATCTAGTCGAGCCTTTACTGTATCTTTTGTTTTACCATCTAGATTCCACAATGTTCCCACAACACTTTCACAAATATTTTTTTCAACGTGCATAACATCAAGGTTGTGTCTTAGTTTATTAGATTTCCAGTAAGGTAGTTCAAAAAATATGCTCCTTTTTGTCCAATTGAACTCAATCTCCGTACGCTTTCTTTTCTTGTTATTCGGTGCCTTCCCAAATTTCTGTTGTTCGACATGTTCTAGTTGCGATAACAGATCATCCCCGGACAAGTTCTTAGGCTGCATCCTACTCTCATTGTTTCCATCAAATAATTCTTTGCCACGGGTTCGCCAAATATGCCTTGGCGGTAAAAAACGACGATGAGCCATATAACATAACTTTCGACCATTCTTCAAATACATAGAACATGTATCCCTATTACAAACTGGACATGCCATGTTGCCTTTAGTACTCCATCCAGACAAGTTTCCGTATGCAGGAAAGTCATTAATAGTCCACAATAATGCAGCATGCAATTGAAATATTTGGTTTGATACTGCATCATAAGTATCTACTCCATTTTCCCACAATTCTTTTAATTCATCTATCAATGGTCGTAAATACACATCAATGTCGTTTCCAGGTGCTTTAGGTCCAGGTATAAGTAGGGACATGAAAATAAAAGGCTCTTTCATACATTTCCAAGGTGGCAAATTATAAGGTATAATCATTACTGGCCACATGCTATAGGAGTTGCTCATGTCACCAAAAGGGTTGAACCCATCACTTGCAAGGCCAAGGCGGACATTGCGAGGATCATTGGAGAACCACTCATGCTCCTTGTCAAATTCTTCCCAAGCTTTAGAATCTGCTGGGTGCCTAAATACATTCTCCTCTGGAATGCGCTTTTCTTTGTGCCATCTCATATCTGCAGCAGTCATCCTTGACATAAATAATCTTTGAAGCCTTGGTTTTATTGGAAAATACCGTAAGACTTTTTGCGGTATTTTCTTACCCTTACCTTCAACAACTTTATACCTCGGCTCACCACATACAGGACAATTCACAAGACTTTCATGTTCCTTCCAAAATAGCGCACAATCATATTTGCATGCATGTATTGGGATATAACCAAACCCTAGTTTCCGCAGTAACATCTTCGCCTCGTAATATGACTTTGGGAGTGTCTCACCTACAGGCAATGCTGCTTTAATCAACTCAAGAACCATGTTGAACGATTTGTTACTCCAACAGTTTATTATCTTGAGATGAAGCAACTTCACAAGAAAATCCAACGTTGAAAACTTCTTGCAACCTGGATACAAAGGCTGAGTTGCTTCACACAGAAGACTGTCAAACGTATCTTGATTTCCATCACTCTCATTAGGATAACTGTTAAATTCTTCCGTTTCAACTGCATTTGCTGGTTCTATTTGTGTTGTTGTGCGTAAATCTTCAAGCATCTTTTGCAACCCATCAAATTGTTGTCCTTCATTACCAGAACCATTTTCATCAACATCATCATCATCATCATCATCGTCAGATAACACCTCAAAATCTTCACCATGATGTACCCATCGAGTGTAATTCTTATCCATGCCATCGTTCCATAAATGCTCTTCAACCACATCAATGTGAAAAAAACCTGCTCTATTTTTGCAGTTTCTACATGGACACGGGATCCTATCCATAGCATCTTTATGACCGCGGGCCATATTCATAAATTCTCTAATACCATTTATATATTCAGGCCAGAACCTATTACGCAATTGCATCCAACTTTTATCCATATCTGTTTCTAAATCAAGTTATATACATGCAGCACACACAATGCTTGTTAAGTCACATTAATAAAAAATAAAAGAAAATAATAAATTAAACAACATCCAATTGGCATATATAACTCAAACTAAACATTCTTTAATAAGGTCTTTTGTGATGGTGGTGTTGTGAGGGGATCAACTGCTGCTGCTTATGCAACTGTTCATATCTTTTGTGATGGTTATGATCATTCATATCTGTGGGCTAGATCTTCTTTGTTAGATGAGATGCATGGTAGTTTACCGAAGGACCCAAATATGTTATGCATTCGACAAAGCAACAGGCATAACTACTTCTAACCGGAATCGCACGTTAGGTCCAGTTTCCAGATCTGCGAACACTAAAAAGTTACAGTGAGTTTTGTGTTTCCCATAAAATTATGCCATAATCTTGCAGCTGGGTTAACTTTGGTCAATTAGTTTTGCTGGAATTTGTCAAGTCCTATCAGTGACATTTATTACCCAATACCAAATATGATTTGACATCAAATTTGTGTTGTGAATTCATTCAAATTGTGCAAAAACAAAGAAACAATACAGGGTGCAACCCCTGAAAAGTTGTTAGAATGTATTAGTGAATACACATCAACTTCTGAATGCTAAGTAGTAAGTAGTGGGGTGAAATCAGCAATCTGTCTTCAATAATGTTTCTCAAAAAAATTAATCAAACAATAAAAAATAATCAGAATAACTCAGATTTTACAGTTGCAGTGTGTTATCTGTATCTCCTATATCAGTTTATAGACTCAAAACCTTTTAGTTACTAGGTTCTCAGAATTTCAGTCCGGGACCTTCTTATACTCTAGGTCTTTATCTCAACCTGCATAGGAGATTGTGGTGGAATGTGTGGATATGATGGGGGTATACCATTTGATTTCTAACCACACTACCTCAAACAAAATTCCATTTCAGACAAGACAACAAACTACTTCCAAGCTCTTCAAACAAACCAACAATTCAATTCCGGACGATACCATTGTTTTCAGGTTATGTTGTTCGAACGGGGGTTGAGGGGGCAACGCCCATCGTGGGGGCTCGGGGCCAATGCCCCCGAAAGGTCAACAGTTTCAACGTATTTCTTATAAACAAGAAGCAGCATAGATAAATTGTTTACATATTTCTCATAAACAACATATAGGGTAAGCTATAGATCAGGTACAAATTATGCAATTCTCGGCAATTCAAGGTCCAACAATTGCAGTTATTAAACGAATCATCATAAAAGAACTAAAAAAAAGAGAATGCCAGATCAAACAGCCTTAAGAAAACCAAAATAAACCATACATCATAGCTAAACTATTAATTAACAGTATAACAGGCTAATATCTTAACTCAAGTACTGGGCAACAATTACAGATCTGTTAATAAGCTCAAGAATATACAATGTATCATTCCAAAGAGCATTACTCATTTTTTATAATTTCATCAAATCAATAGACACACAATAAATCAACTAATTGTTCTTTATCACCCCCTGTTATTGGTTGCAGATGTAATACCATGTGAGGTAATATTAGATAATAAGCAGGATGGATGTTGAGAGCTTTGATTCTCCGAGAACATAGCTTGTAAAGTGAGAGATACCGAGAGAAAGTTAGGGTTTTACCTGCGGCAATGGTGGTGAACACGACAATGGTAATGTGCACGGCGATGGTGGTGGCACGATTTCTCTCCTGACGGTTTTTTATTCTCCTCAAAACCAAACTTTCTACTGCAAGAAACAAAAAGAATGAAAAGAAAAACAAAAACAGTTGATCTGAGATTGAGAGAGAACCAGAGAACGAGAGAGGCACAGAACTTCGATAGTTGATCTGAGATTGAGAGAGATTTGAGAGAGAACCAGAGAAAGAGAGAGATTTGAGAGAAAAAAGAAAGAATAGCAGAGGGATCTCGAGAGAATGAGAGCAGGGAGAAGAGCAGAGAAACCTCGAGAGAAAAAGAGCAGAGAGAGATAGAGTTACTTGCGGCAGTGGTGGTGCATGATGGTGGTGGTGGGATCGATGATTTCTCCTGGAAATGGCGGTGTGTGCAACTGTACGTGGGGGAGAGCTTTGAGAGGAAGAAGTTTTGAGAGAGTGGGAGAGAGAAGAACTCATTAGGGATTTAGTGATTTGGGGAAAAATAAAATTTCTCCCATGCCAAATACGTCCCAAATTGTAAACTGTTTCCCTTTAAAATTTTTTGTGAAAAAAAAGGTGCGGGAAAGTTTTTGCACAAAATATTTTGTTTTCGCGCAAAATATTTTTCACAATGGGGACGGATAATTATTGGAGATAATTTTTTAGGCAGTTCCTACAAGATCATTTCCACGGATTTTAAAGCTTATACCCAATGACCACCCACGACTGCCACAACCGTCCCAAATATTTAACACAATAGGGACTAAAAATATTTGGAAGTCCCCAATAATTCTGCCCAACAATTTAACCTTTTCGCTCACCCCTTGTACAAATGGACCCAAAATACCCAATACCCGCAAAATTTTGATTCAAAAAAATTTTAATATTAAAAAATATTATTATTCTTTTTTATATTTTAAAATTTTAATATTAAAAAAATAAGAATCGAAATACTCGAGAAGCGCGCACAGAACCGTGCCAACAATTTAACCGTTTCACTCACCCCTCTTCAACAGATACGTTGAAATTGTTTACCATTCGGCGGCGTTGCCCCCGAATCCCGCGAAGGGGCTCTGCCCCCTCTATCCCTGTTTGTACAATAACAAATATATAATGCTACAAATTATAAAAATATCTAACATACCCGAGCCAATGTGCCCTTGCACACTACCAACAACGTGCTATCACAGTGCCAAGTAACATGTAAAAGTGCCTAACACCGTGCCATGACATGTGCTAAAGTAACCTTGCTCACTGCCACATAACACATGCCAATGTGACATATCATAGTGCCAATCAACGTGTTAAAGTGCCCAACACCATGCCATGGCATGTGCCAAAGTGCCATTGCACACTGCCAACAATGTGCCAATTATGTGCCCATCACAATGCCAAAGTGCACAGTACCGTGCCATGGCCTGTGCCAAAGTACCCTTGCATATTGTCATCAATGTGCCAAGCAACGTGCCAAAGTGCCCAACAACGTGACATGACATGTGCTAAACCTTGTACATTGCCACATATACATGCCAATGTGCTATCACAGTGCCAATCAATGTGTCAAAGTGCACAGTATCGTGCCATGGCCTGTGCTAAAGTACCCTTGCATATTGTCATCAATGTGCCAAGCAACGTGCCAAAGTGCCCAACAACGTGACATGACATGTGCTAAAACCTTGTACATTGCCGCATATACATGCCAATGTGCCATCACAGTGCCAATCAATGTGTCAAAGTGCCCAGCACCGTGCCATGGCATGTGCCAAAGTGCTCTTGCACACTGGAAGGTGACGGGATCACCCGCCCACCGTCAAAATTTTTTTTCCATAAAATGTATATTTAATTAAATATGATGTCGAACGCCTGATAGTAGTGCATGACTCTATTATATATTGATCACAACTAATAGCATATAAGTAAATTTTTTTTTCTGTAACCAAATAAGTAAAATAATGGTTTCATTTTTTAACAAAAACAAATTTCGTTGGAAACACACCAGTTTTAAGACAGATGGTCATTATTTGAGACAGATACCAGAGTTGCAAATGATATTTGATTATTTGCGACGTAAATAAACGTCACAAATACTATAAGAGATTATTTGCGACTGTACTTAGCGTCGCAAATTAGAGATTACTTGCAGCGTATGTAACCGTCGCCAATATTAGGTTATCTACGATTGAAACGTGCGTCGCAAATGATATTTGATTATTTACGACGCAAATAAACGTCGCTAATACTTAAAATATTATTTGCGACAGTACTTAGCGTCGCAAATAATAATTACGATATTTATTTTTATTTAAAATTTAAAGTTGTACTATTTGCGACGCTTACTAAGCGTCGCAAATGAGTTCGTCGCAAAAGAAGTGATCTGTTGTAGTGTTTATAACATGATTTCTAACTATTTTTTCACCAAATCTCTCGTCCCCACAAAATCCCTACTTAAAATCTCTCATCCAAACAAACCATAAAATGTTCTCTCTATTAAAGGATTCTTCACTGTTCTACCACTAGCAACTATGGATCTTTTAATTCATATCCCAATAAATCAAAAGATTGGATAAAGAGATTCTCACTAAATTTGTCGTAAGAGATCTATGAGACTGACAAGTGCAGTGAGAGACCACATTTTCAAAGAGAGATGGTCCAATTTGTATGAAGTTGATGGTTAGTTGGGCCCTATTTTAGAAGGAATATTTGGGTTATCGATGAAGGAAAATGCTAAACGACCCGCAGATTGTGCGGGATTTTCATCCCGTGGGAGACGTGTATGGTCGTTTACCCCTCCTAATTTGAATCTCATCCTCGAATTAATCTTTTCTGGAGTTTTGATATTACATATCCCTGCCATCAACATACCCGCGGGATGGAAATCCCGCACAATTTGCTGCAGTAAGTGTAGCACGATCCATTGATGAATTGTACGGACGTCCATCAATTTTTAAGCTTCTCAAATTTAAGGTTGTTCTGGCAAATTAGAGGATCTGAAGAGGCTACTAGAATCTAAACTAAACTTGCCCTAGTCACCATTTTCATGAATCCTGCGGTGGACAGTCCATCTGTTGTCCAATGTGTAAGTAAAAGTCAATTTAAATGAAGAAAAATAAAAAGTTAAATCAGTTTTGCATGAAATATTTTTTCTCTAGGTATCCATGGAAATGAAAAATATTAATTACGAAACATTATATATATTTAGACTAGTACGTATAACTGTGGAATTGAGGTACTATCGATCACGACGTGATCTTAAATTAATTTATCCGTACATATAATTAATGAGCAACGGTATTCCACCAATATCCACCCCGACATGATCCATCCAGCAACTTGCTTTCACAACTGTTGTTGATCTGCAAAATACAGTAAGACAAGCCTCCTATATACACATGTGTTACACCTATTTCGTATTTTAAATTTGCTTTTTATATTATGAATTTTTTGTGCTAATTTTGTATTTAAAAAAAAATAAAACTCAAGTAATAATGTAATTCGTTTTAGAATTAGCACTTTTCTAATTTTTTAAAAGGAGACTTTATTCCTACCCCACTTTTTAAATTTAATCTCATATATTAAAACTCATTGTTCTCAGAAGAACAAATAGACATGATCCAAAAATTTTAACTTTAATCTAAACGATGAAGAGATCATCTATCATACAAAAAAATTGGCCCATTGAGTCATCTCTACACGTACATGACCCGAGTGTAAGAATATCATCTACATAGGTAAGTGTAATCAAAGCCTAGGAACAAAGTTGGTGAAACATATAAAAAACCAGTTTTTGGATCATCGCCTTTAGTAAAAGTTGTGAATAAATATTCGTTGTCATTAAATTAATAAAGAATGGGATAGTTTGGCCATTTGATGTATTATTCAAGTATACAATTGTGATGATGATCTCCACCTCATGAGAGTCCCGTGAGATAGTGTCAAAAAGGATTAAGTAATATTGTTAATAGAGAAAAATTAATGATTTGCTTGCACGCGTGTGACATGACAAAGTGAGCTTGTGAAGAAATTAACTAAATAATGCGCCGCATAATTTACCAATTCATACGAGCATTATGCATGTGAGGAATTAAAGTGAGGTTGATGGAGGAATTAACTAAATAACACGCTGCATAATTTGTCAACTCAGACGCGCACACAATACGTGTGAGAGGGCAAAATGAGTTTATGAATAAGTTAACTAAATAACACGCCGTATAATTTACTATCACAGCGCGTGTGAGTGAGCAAAATAAGTTTGTTGAGGGAAAGCAAACCTATACGCGCTACCCCACAGGCATGTAACACGTATTGGGGGTAATATCTTTTAAATATGGTTGATGTACATGTTGAGAAGATCATTCTTACTATAAAAGATCAAACCTTAAGACATCTCTATGTATGGCCCCTATCAATATGGAGTGGAAGAATAAAATGGGTTGAACAAGTAATAAATTGAGTGAAAGTATAATGCACCTTCACAAGAATCAAATCTTTGCAATCAAAGTACCTGCTAAGCCCTAAATTTTGACAAGAGCTAGTCTCACTTTCAAAGTTTGAAAACTTCCCTTTTCTTAGCTCTATAGTTTTTGTTTTCTTTGTTAGTAACCAAGATTTTAGCTGTGCACCTATTTTTTAGACGACAGTGCTAGGGTTACAGAATTTGCTACAGAATGCATAATTTACGGTGAGATTCATATCACTTTGGGATGGAGTGCGAATTACGAGGGTATATGAAACATATTGACCATTAGATTAACATTTTATAGCAAATTCGGTAGGAATTTGCTGTAACTTAAGCATTTCCGTTTTTTAGACAATTCTTCCTATACTCTTAGGCTGTTCAGATGAAAATATTTTCAATCCTCGATTCGTGATGAGAGATGATCGAATGGCTAGAATGCAAAGTTCGTATGCTTTCCGTTAAACCTTAGTATTTAGGAGTCATCCACGTATGAAGCTCATTTAAAAGAACGACAATGTTATTGGGGAATAAGAGATTTTATGATAAACATAAATTTTGTAGGATCCACTTCGATATAATCCGAGCGCTGAGCAAAAACTCTGCTTATTAGAATTTTTTTTGAAGTTTTCACCATTAATTGATTCTAAGTCTTCACCATTTATTCTTCACAATTAATTTCCAATCAACTTCCAACTAATTTTTAATAGATTAAAAATTTTAGAATGAGTTGATTTTTTTTTAGGATGATCCAAATGGTAAAAAGAACATCCCACAAAAACTCAGCCCATATTCATGTGGGTCCCACAAAATTAATGTCCCAACCAAATATAAAATCTTTTATGTTTCACTAGCAACGTTCTTTTAAGTATGGACCCATGCACCTAAAGGTGGGCCCACTCGTTGAGGATAAAGAAGGGCCACATCGCATAAAATACACAGGAAAAGATATTAGTAATTAATAAGCACAAATTATTTTTAGAGTGTGAAACAAGTCCTATTTTTTATGGGGAGGATATATAGCCCCCAATATAACCCCCATTGTAGGGCCCATATGCAAAATATCTAGGGAAAATTTCTCTAGAGAATGATCAACATGGTGAAGAGAACATACTCACGCCTGAAACTAGCTCGCTCTAAAACTTGTAACCTCAAATCCACCTATTCTAAATCAAAGGTCAAAAAAAGAGTTTAAGAATATGAGTACCATACCCTTGCATGGGAAAAATATGACGGCGAGGATAGTCTCTTTTTTTAATGCCCGTACAATTATCGATGCAAAGAGACAAAAAAAAACCCTATGCTGAATAACAGTTGTGTATGTTAGCAAACTACTTTTAATTAATTTTTACATAAAAATGACCATAACTTTCAAAATATAAATCGGATTTAAACAAAATTTATATCGTTAGAAAGCATTTTTCAAGATCTTTAAAACAAGAACAAACGTGAATACTAAATTTTAACAAAATACTCAGAAAAATCCATTTACGAAGCTATAAAAATCTACATTGTAGGCAAATTATAACTTGCATAGACTTTTTTACTATACAAATATAATTTTTGAGTTTTTTTACTATGCAATCTTTTTGTATAGAGGCTTAAAAATATGTAGATGCTCAAGGTATTCAAAAATAGCCTATACAAAATACAACTTGTATATTCAAATTATAATTTGCATAGGTTTTTAACTATACAAACACAATTATTGATTTTTTTTTTACTCTGCAATCTTTTTATATAAAGTCTTAAAAATGTACAGATGCTCAAAGTATGCAAAAAATAGCCAATGCAAATTACAATTTGCATAAGTTTTTAACTATGCAAATGCAATTTATGAGTTTCTTTTTTTTATTATGCATCTGTTTGTATAGAGGCTTAGAAAAGCGCATATGCTTAAAAGTATGCAAATTACAACTTGCATAATTTTTGAATTTTTTTATTACGCAATATATTTGTATAGTTGAGTTACAAAAGTTTTTTTTCTTTTTTAATTTGATATCATTGTAGTCTCATTTTGAAGATTTTAAAAAATTCTTTTCAAAAATATAAATTTGTCAAAATTCGATTTATAGATTAAAAGTTATAGCATTTTGAATTTTAAAAACCATTATTTTGTCTTTCTGCTATGTTACCACTCTATACAAAATAAAAACAGTTAAAGTTTATGTTTACGTTTGAAATAGACATAAGAGTAGTTTATGTATGAAAATATATTAGTTTTAAGACAAAAATCTAAAATGGCTCATGCGTTTATACTACACTAAAAAGGAGGGTCGGGACATAAAATAAACAGTGCATGTCCACTCCATGAAATCAGCAGGGAACTTGGGCCTCAAGCCCAATTTTGTGTAGAAGTTTTAGAACAAGCTGATTTTTTAATATGATGATACACATAGTGAGAAGAACGTCATCTAAAAAATCAGTCCCTAGATGCATTGCATGTGGACACAAGCGGGGGGTTATTTAGGGGGCTATAAAAACCACCCTGTTTTTTCGTAACTCATTCTTGATGGTTTATTTACCTAAAAAAATATGGAATTAAATTGAAACTCATATTAGTTGGATGTTTCAGATAGACATGGATTTTTTTGGCTTTATAAACCATTTAAAAATGGAAGTCTACCAATTAAATGAATTCAAATTAAGCACCAATAACAACCTTTGTAATGCTCAGGACCAGCCAGCATATAATTTACTCATGTGCATGGTTTTGAAAGATGATAACTTACACGAGTAATATAAATCAAGAAGACATAAAAAAATAAAAGAATGACATACAAAAACTGTAAATAAGAATCATGTAACATAGGTTGGGATTATATTTGTAAAAGAATAAAAGAATAAGAGTACCAAGAATAAAAAAAAAAAAAGACAGAAATGAGATGTCTAAACATTGTTTGAGGTTATATTTATAATTTTGAAAATATTTAAGGGTAAGGCTTTCTTAAAAAATTAGCACGGTTGATTCCAGTAAAATGAGAATCACAATTCCACTCATCGACATGGGATTGCTATTCTCCCTAAAAAAATAGAATTTTTTCACATTTCTGAAAATATGATTCCAATCCAATTCTGCGAACCAAACGCAAGTTTAGAATCACATACCTTTCTCACGATCCAAACATGACCTAGGTGTTGGGGTTTATGCCCTAAAATAATTTAAATTGACAACATTGATAAATTATATTCATTAATGAGCATGATATTATATTATTACTTTATTCATATGATGGATTAAGTGTTGTTCACAAGATGATGTTGTAAGTAAATTATTTGTATGAATTGTTCATACATGGAGAGATGTAATTTACTGGTTCCTCATATTCTTGTATAGTTCATAGTCAGTGATGAATCTAAACAATTCATCTGATAAGACTATAACATATTAGACTTCAATATTATAGGGTGATGTATCTCTATCACCGGAGTGGCGACTCTAAGTCAGTGTGTTGGTGTATTAGGAATACACTGAACAGGTCAAACAGAATACTTTTTATGTTATTATCAGCATATAAAAAGATTCTGTAAAACTTACTTATTGCAAATGTCCTAAATCCTGAGAGCAGAGTATACCCTACAAGTTGGTTTCTACTCACTTTGATCTACCAAACAGTGAGGTCAGACAACGCAAATGTGATCCAATATTCTGGGTAGGTTGGGTGGTCGAAATCACTTAGTGGATTACTTTGTGTCAATAAGGAATCCACACCAAAATGATATTCCCTTGAGAGCCTAATCAAGAGTATTAATTATTCTAGACTGCGCAGTGATCCTATAAAATGTTTATTGGATTATTAGAATAATTATAATGGTATGATATGGTAGGCAAGGACTAAGATGTAATTACTCGAAAGGTGCTGACATTAATAGTTAATGTTACCTTGGTATATATTACGAATATCAGTTAAGTAGAGGGACTATTTGCTGGTATAACGAGTGAAGGGCTTCTGAATAATATTCATTTACTTGAGAGTATTCAGTTACAGTTATTTAGTGGACTTAACTGCAATTAGATTTCTTATTTGAGAATTATATGAGATATATGGACCTCAAAGTAATAAATCAAAAGTTTAAGTAAGTGGGGCCCATATGGACCTAACTTGGAGCTAAAGATATGGGAAAAGGATCTTTCTCTATAAATAGAGATAGGGTTCATAAGATAGTCCACCCTAACTTGTGTATCTAAAACTCTCTCCCAATTTAGAATTCAAGTTATGACCTTTATGGTATTAGAAACCCAAAATTCATAGTATATTCCCATCAAAATTTAAAATCGAGTTTTGAGGCACTTCGGAGCAGAATTGGAGATTTGCTATTTCACGCAAAGTTGTAGAAAATTCGATTTCCTACAAAAAGCATATATCATATAGACGAATCGGATCAAATGATAGAGAATTATAGCCGAAATACAGTTGCTGTACCTTTTAAGTTTTCGACAACTGATCCAGAACGTGGGAGGAAGATCTGGGATTACATGCAAGCGTTTAAACGGTATGTATCTAATCTTCAAGTCATTATTTTAATTCATGCATCCTCATGTGATCCTGTGAAGGGAAAATAGTTATTTGTTTCTGCTGCACAATTTTATCTAGATCCTATTTTCTCCAACACTAGGGTTATCTCCACGCAGACCCACAAGAGTGTAAGTAGAGTGGAAGATAAATGGGGAGTAAAAACTTATAACAAGTAAAATAACTTTAGATTGAAAGTCTTCTCAAAGAGTCAAATCTTTGGGGGGAAATGCTAGAGAGACATCAAAATTTGACATCTAGCATTATATTTGAATAAACTATTAGAAGTGGGACCCAAAAATTAATAAACAATTAATTTTTTTAAAATCTGGGATATAGGAAAAAAATAGGTCGGGTTAAGTTTAGATCTGGGCTAAGTCATGTCACCAATAAGTCATCGCAGCTGCAACGATCACCGACTGCCGCCATCGCCGCAACGACCACCGACCGCCATCATCGCCACAACCAGCTCCGCGCCACCTCACTGACTCTACCTTCATCACCTCACCACCTCACCGCCAAGACACCAAGAGAGATTGGCAGAGGAAAGGGGATGAGGAAATAAGAAAGAAGAAAGAGGGAAAGAGAAGGAAAAGAGAAAAAAGAAAGCAAAGGGAGAGAAGGAAAATAGAGGAGAGAGAGCCTCAGATCTCTCTTTCTCTTTTCTCTCTCCTTCCCATCTTCTGACGCTCTTTCTCTCTCTCCCTATTCTCTCTCCTTCTCATCTCTCTCTCTCTCTTTTCCTTCTTTTTTCTCTCTCATCTTTTCTCTTTTTCCCATCTCCTCTCTGAGTCTAACGACTTCCCCACTCTCTCTCCCCTCTTTTCTCTATCTTTCCCATCTTCTCTCTGATTGGGATAGGTATATAAACTGCGGCCATGATAGAGACAATAAGAGTGCTTGATCCCTTCATTGTGGACCGTCGGATGAGAACGAACTTTACCGAGTACTCCAACAGTGATACTAAGTCTCCGAAACTAGTCGGAAAACGAAAGAAATCCAATGAAAAACGTTGGATCTCAAGAAACAGTCACCTTCTTTTTGTTGTTCTGTTTTTTTTTTTTGTCTCTCTTCACCTTCCACTCTCCCTCCGACTACTACCCCTCCTCTCACCTCTCCTTTGACCCAAATCTTAAAACAAATATGGGTCAACAAATAACCTGCCCCGTTTTTTTACCTTCTACCCATATCTAAAACTACAATTGTTTATTTGGATGTCAAATTTGATGTCAAAAATTGATGTCCCCGTAGCATTTCCCAATCTTTGGTATCAAAGTGGGCTCCAATTTCTAGCTCTTGTCAAAAAGCTACTCCCATTTTCAAAAGTTTGAAAACATTCCCTTTCAGTTCCAAGCACAAATACTAACCGAGACTTTAACTGTGTGCTCTGGCCCCACAATAGTTTGGTCGGCATACCTGTTTCGCCAAACGAAAGTCACTATACTCTTAGCCGTTAGATTCGAAAATATTCTCATCCTCGATTTCTGTTAAGAGATTATCAAACGGCTAAAATTCAAAGTCGTCTGGTTTCCATTAAACCTAGTTAGTAGGAGCCATCTACTAATGAAGCTCAATTAATTGGGGCATTACTAGAGGGATACCAGATTTTGACATCAATGATTACATCTGCTTATTTTATTGATTGAAAACTAATCAAAGTAGTTGCTGAAAAAATATTAATTCCATTTCAGCCCTTCATACCACTTTTTAAAAGCAGATGTAATATTTTGGTGTCAAATTTTGGTGTTATTCTAGCAAAACTCATTCAATTTAGGGCAAATTCAGTGGGGCATTACTAGAGGGACACCAGATTTTGACATCTAAGATTACATCTGCTTATTTTATTGATTGGAAACCAATCATAACAGTTGTTGAAAAAATATTATTCCATTTCAGCCCCTCAAACCACTTTTAAAAAGTAGATGTAATTTTTTGGTGTCAAATTTTGGTGTTATAAGGAAGTGGATTGACCATTGTGGAAATGGTCTGATCATAGCTGGAGATAAGAAAGTGCCACGTGGTAATTTATTGCGTAAAATACACGCGGGAACAGATGTTTCCGATAAGCACCGAAATTGGTTTTTTAAATAGTGAAATGAACTACGTGCCGTCATGTTCTCCACGAATCAGCTGGGTAAACGTGGTCCAGGACCCCAGGTACCAAATTTTCAAAGAAGACTTTTTTAACTTCACTCAAACCCCCATTAACTTTTGATATTTTAAGATTGACCTCTCTTTACAACCTTATGAATTAGTAATCCATCCCTGGGTTTGAGAATATTACATCAACTTCCCCTTTCCACTTTCTCTAGTGAAATTTTCACTAGGGGGTGGTTCCAATTCCATTATTAAGCTATTCTAATTCTAGTTGGTTCTAATTTTTATACTCAAATGGGTAGAAAGTAACTGCAATAATTGATTCTCTGGTTCTAATAAATTCCATGGTATTTTGGCTTTGATTATTTATCGACTTGATTCCAATTCCGTCAAATATCAAAGTACTCAGAATTAGAATCAATTATAATTTGGATTCGGAAAAATCAGTCCTAATTCGATTCAATTTTCAAGTAAATAGGTACCCATTGACGCTCCCTTCCATATCTTACCATAAAATTACAATAAATTATCTCTATTTTTTTCTCATCTATATACAATATTTGAAAACCACCGTTATAACGGTGTAACGGTAGGGGACCGTTACCGTTATAATGGTCATTACCACGGTTTTTAGTAGGGATGGCAACGGGGCGGGGCGGGGTCGGATTTGCCTCCCCCATCC